>JARHVA010007798.1:65000-147500 GCA_037957365.1 Torreya grandis
GTAGTATATCCTATAAAAAATTATGATAACACCATGTATGACCTAGGAATGATCAGACTTTAGATTAGTTCATAGGAGGTTTCAATCCCATAATTATTGTGACATTTTATTGGTCTATGGGGATCCCAATAATACAATCATGTCCTAAGAGGATTCTATAATGTGTGAACAACAATAATTTATTCAAATTAAATCTTATTTTCAGATCCCTACACCTTTATAACATGAGTTACAACTTTAAAATGTGATCTTTGAAGAAAGAGAATACAATATAATCATCTAGATAGATTTCAGTAATTCATGAATGAAATCCTTAAAAGTAGTGACAATTACTCTAGAAAATACTTTTGGAGCATTTTTTAGACAAAAAAGAATTATCTTGTATGTAAATCATCCCCATAATATTATGAAGATAGGCTTGGTCTAGTTACCAAATGCAATAGGCACTTAGAGGTACTTAATAAACCTATCTATGAAATAATACACTTCATGACCTATGATATATTCTATTAATTCATCAACAAATGGGATTGGGAATGGATCATTTACACATGCATTATTTAGGGAACTATAATCACCACACTGAGATTTACACCATTTTCTTTAGTTTCACCACCATCAAATAGAACCAATATATTTTCTCAACCAACTATATTATTTAAGCATCTTACATTGCTTATATTTCCATTTTGAATTTCATTTTCATATATGGGTTTAATATATATGTGATTTTAAATGGACCTTGCACATTCCTTAAGTTCGATATTAATTTCCACTAATGAAAAGTATACATTTGATTTATAATAATGTAGTGGTAAATACATCTTCATAATCTCACAGTAATTGTACTCCCATTGAAACATATTATTGATTATAGTTTTCTCCAATAGTCACAATTTTTGGTACCAAATCTCTACCAATGTTTCCTATTTTCTTCTTCATTTAATCTTGATAAATTTTACTTGGCTCCTCCAAAGTGAAGTATCTTATATTCATTTCCCATTCATCCCCCTGAATATTAATGTTTCACAATTGTATTTAATCTATTTTATCTATGATATTTACTTTAAGATTCTCTATATCCTTTTGTGGCTCAAAGAATCCTTTGAGGTCTAAGTCTTCTTCCCTATCATTAAAGTCTAATTTTTCTACATTGTTTAAAATTATGCTATAATATTTTAATATAAATTAAAATATTTCTTCCTTATCCCAATAGTTATTTTTTTATGATGTACATTCATATACCTTATTTGTCCTCCAATGCTTTCCTTTATACACTAGGAGTGTCTTCCACTCACCCATGATAAAGCCTTAGACACCATTAGATTTTTATATTCAAATATAAACATCTATATTAAGTCTTGTTAAACATGTGGATAGTTTTTTATTTCACATCTACACTCATGACGCATATATTAAGCTCTTGATAACAAAATAAATGTAGACTTGAAGATGTGCATCCAATATCTTTGTTCTAGTTGTTATGATGAGCAAATATCTATAGATTATTTAATATACATTTTAGTACATTATCCATCTTGTAAAAATGGAGACTTATATAAAATCATAGGTGCCACCTAAAATTGATCTTGCATAAATTTAAATGGATCTTTCTAGTTTAGTTGATTAGATTTATGAACTACCCACCTAGTCAAAACAACACCTTTTAAGGCATAACTTTTTTCCATTCTCACAATAAATTGAGCTAAAAACCTAGATGATAAATACTGATGCAACTTCATTTATGTGGACCATTCTCATGGGTGTTACATCATGGCCCCCACATGTCCAATTTAGCATGTGTGTATCTAATTCATCACTTAAGGAACATGCAACTTACCACATATAATTACCTTCATTTGTGAGCCCAATTTAATCCATATCTATAGGAGTTATATAATAAAAGATATAAAATTCCAACCTAGTCATATATCAAATTAATGGATACTTGAATTATTCTATGTGAAAATTTGAAAATGCATTCATTATCTAGACATGTCAATAACAAGAATACTTTGTTTTCTACAACTAAAGGAATTACTATGTTTGTTATGCAACATAATAAAATTATATGATTTGGAGGGCTGAGGTCTTTGATTTTGAACAAAACTTATGACACTTATCTCATTTATATGCACAAGGTGATGAAGGTTATTTTAGAATGATATAAGGCTTATTTTCAACCTTGTTTAGTGGTATGATAATGACTTTAATTTATTAAAAGTTATCCTAATTGGTTTTTATTATATCAATATTCATTTGACCATCATAAGACCATTTTCTCTTTATTAACATAGGTTGGTGTTTTTCATTAGTTTTCATATCTATGACCTCAAAATCTCAATGTAGACTCACAATAAGCACTTTGATCTCCACATCCTTGAGTCTCCAGATGGGTTCCACTCAGCCATAGTGTGTGAGACCTTACACAACAAGAAAATAATTGAGGGTTTTTATTTAAATGCCCTCCCATGTTGACCTTGTAATAAAGTTCACCATGCTCTAAAAATAAAAAATAGTGTTTGGGATTTGGTATATTGTAAATTCTATGTCCAAAATACCATGCATTCTTTTTATTTACATATCGTACTATTATTTTAGCTCATTGTTTACCCCATTTTACATATTTATCCAATTTATGAAATATGTTTATATTAGTGTAGGTTTTTATTTTTTCCTATTATATAATTAGGGTAATTATATATTTGTGCATATTTGGAGTTTTCCTACATTAGTGGGATAGGCTAGCTTATGTGGAGATGTGTGTCATAGATGTGTCATAGGTGTCATAAGAATGTCATAAGTAACTCCTTTAACTGGCTATTCCAGGTATGGGAGTTACTTCTATATTCTTAGCACCTTGTCACCACCTTTCATGGAGGAGTTACAGTCTATTCTTGGGGTGATTTGACCACCTTTTGTGGAGGATTTACTTACATGCTCTCCTATATGCATTCTTCATTTTTGGCCATCTCATGTTAATTAGATATTGGGTTTTCTCCTATTTGTCTTGTGCAATTTATCTTCTTGTATAATTTCAAATTGCTTTAGCATCTATGTGATGTGCACTAGTTTCATCTCATGTGATCACGTCTCCATTGCATTCGCATTATCTGGATTCTAAAAAAAACTCTGATATGGTATTAGAGCCACCCCGGTAATCATGTGTTTGGTTATGCTATTAGTTTGTTCTAAAATTCTTACTTTGCTTTCTTAGTAGTTTTTTTTTTTTAACTCCGTTGTATTTGAGAGTTTTGGTAGAGTTTCTTGAAAACTCATGCAAATCCATACTAAAACTTGTTAAAAAAAATTACTTCTATTCATATCTACCCTTTAGATATCTGAGTTAAAATTTTCCAAGACATCTTGTATAGATCTATTGTGGCTTCAACAAAGGCAATGAAATTCTTTTTTTTGGTCATTCTATAGGAAAAGATAGATCTTTGCTCATCTGAAACTTGAAAGTTTTGTGCCTTAGATGCTTTAGCTTGGCCAAAAACTGTCTGGTCTGCTCCAATGTGTCACTAAAATTCTCCTTGTAGTATTTGAGCAGCGTGTTCCCTTTTATTGAGGCTGACTTTGATGGATCTGATCTTGCAGTAGGCTTTCACCAGAACCACTGTGATGTTTGTTTGGGAGGGGGAAGGTGTGGGCACTGCTGCCACATTGGTATTGATCAGTTGACTCACCTTAATGATAGACATATTTTATCCCACTTTCTTGATGGATTTGACATACGTGGATTCCAGCTTGGTACCCTTAACAGAGGTCTCAAAGCCAACCTTACTGCCCTTCAGACCTTTTTTGGTTTTCAATGCCCCATTTGGTGGGCCCACCATCTCTCATTGTTAAATTGGTAAATCTGCTTTTGATAATTATTCTGATCTTAAATCAATCATTTGATTTTTTGAATTAAAGTCAAATTGGAAATTAGCATTAACAAAAAATTAGTTTAAAGGTTTTCAAAACTTGTATCTTCGATCTACGAAGATGAAGGGTGAGGCCCGGGTTGGTAGGAGGCCGATTCCCCCTCATAAAGACCTCCTTTAGATTTCTTACTTTGTTTCGAGTCTAATGAGTGGTTGGAAGGCCACTTTCTCTCTCAAAACAAGTATTTTTAAAATGTTTTAGTGCATTTTTTTGCAAAAACACTAGTTTACAAGAAATTAAATCTTTAATATCTTACAAATGATAGCTCAGATTTGGGTGCCATTTTTTACAAAAGTGTTTTTAATTCAATTATGCATAGTGTAGTTTTGTTATTTGTTAAAAATACACTAGTTTATAAAGTGCCAAAAATTTGGGTCTCCCAAGATGCATTTTTGGCTGAGTCTGACGACCTGTTTGCTTAAAGTCTTGCATTGATTTCTCTAAGATGCATTCTCAGTTGAGCCCAACATATTTTGAGCATGCACTTGCATATTTTTGGGGGCTCAACATTCTGGGGGGGTGTGATTGCTTTTCAACACTTGCAATCTTTGCTTTCATTCTCCTTGCATAAATTCACAACTTGCAATCAACACAACTTCACCTAAATTTAGCTTAAAATAGATTATTTTCAATTTAAACCCCTAACACCCTTCAAATATCATGAATGGAAGGTTAAAATGTCAATCATTCTTAGAAGCAAAGGGTTGTATAGGATCACCATGGGTACTAAAGTAGAACCCAACACTGATGCTGAAAAGGTCAAGTGGTACAACCATAGTGATGAAGCCTATGGATTACTAATCTTATCTATGTCTTTGGAACTTCTCTTCCATTTAGAAACCACCAAGACTCCCAAAGACATATGGGACACCTTAGAACTCTTATTTGGAAAGCTTGATGAGATGAGAGGTCATGAGCTCGAAAACAAACTCATAAGTCTAAGTCCTAGCAACTTTGACACCCTATAGGACTTCTTCACTAAGTTTAAGGCCCTTAGATTGCAACTGAAAGAATGTGGGATAGAGAAGAAAGATGACCAACTCATCCTTTCTATTCCCTCAAAGTTAGGTCCAAGTTATTTCGTCTTTGTCTCCACTTTCCATGCCACAAAAAGTGCCCTTGCCACTACATGGAAAATGCCTTCTTTGGATTCACTCATTGCCGACTTGACTAGGGAGCAAGATAAGATAATTCAAATGGGAACAATGAAGTCTACTCAACCCGAAGCTTTTATGGTTGGAAATGGTAAGGATAAAACTTTAACAAAGGAGAAGAAGAAAAATAACAAGGACTAGAAGAAGAAGAAAGAAAACAACAATCCTGCCAAAAATAAAACTAAGTCTTCCTCCTCCAATGCTAAACCTAAAAAGGAAAAGGTTAAGTGCACCTATTGTAAAAATATAGGGCATGATGAACACAAATGCATGAAGAAACAAATATATCACCTAACTCATCTTTTAGAGAAGCACAACATAGGTGTTCCTGAGTCCATCAAGCAATATTCATCTACCCAAGATTCTACCAAGGCAAAAGGCAAGGGTAAGGAGAAAGAAAAGGGCAAGGCTCTTGTAGCAACTATAGCTTCTACAACATCATGGGTCATTGATTCGGGTGCTTCTCACCACATGGGCTCTTCACTAGTTGAGTTTTCATCTTTAGGGCCTTGTAGCATGACTTCAATTAGTTTGGGTGATGACACATCAATTTCTATTGCAGGGAGAGGATCAATTGAAATGGAAGGAGGAACATTCAATAATGTTCTAAGTGTTTCCTCTCTTTCAACCAATCTACTATCAGTGTACCAAATCACTCACATTGGTCATGGCATGAGAGTTGAGTTTTCACCAGATTCAGTGGCTATCAAGGAGTTACATAGTGATATTATAGTGGCAATGGGTAGGGCAGATCACCAAGCAAGGTTATACACCTTCTCACATTTTGCACTAGATTCTTCTCCAATAGCATTGCTGACTCATTCAGATGGAGTTAGCGAATTATGACATGATTAGTTTAGCAACCTTAACTACCGCTACCTTGAGCATCTTTGCAAACATGACATGGTCATTGGCTTGTCTCGTGTCTAATTCTAAAAAGGACTTTGTGAGGGGTGCTCCCTTGGGAAGCATCTTGAAGCAAAATTTGACAAAGGCAAAGCTTGGAAGGCTTCAAAACTTTTGGAGTTAGTCCATAGTGATGTATCGAGACCCTTTCCCAAACCATCTTTCACAAGGGCCAAGTACATCCTCACTTTCATTGATGATTTCTCTAGGTACACTTGGATATATTTTCTCAAACTAAAGTTTGAAGTGTTTGAAAATTATCTAGACTTCAAGGCTCTTGTTGAGAAATAGAGTGAGAAATCCATCAAGTTATTTGAATTGATAATGGAGGGGAGTATGTTGGCAACATGTTTGAGTAGTTTTACACCACATAGGGGATTGATTTGCAGTGCATAGTCACTTACAGTCCTTCACAGAATGGGGTTACAAAATGCAAAAATAGGTTCTTAAAAGAGATGGGTAGTTGTATGATTCACTCCAAATCCTTAGCACCACAGTACTGGGCTGAAGCCATCAATTGTGCTTGCTACATTCAAAACAAGGTTCCTCATAAAGCTTTAAAAGGGATAACAACCTTTGAAGCTTGGCATAAAAGGAATCTTGATGTTGAACACCTTAGGGTTTTTGGATCCCCAACCATGGCCTGCATACTGAAGAAGAAATACAAAGCTATGGAACGTCAATCTAAGCCTTACATCTTTGTAGGATATCCAGATGGTATTAAGGGGCATCACCTTCTAGATCCAACCACTCATGAGTTGTTCATTGAGAGAAGTGTCCACTTTTAGGAGAGTCCTAAAGACTCAACACTTGGAACTTCTTCTCCCTCATCAGATCTATTTTTTCATGATGATTCCTCATCAGATTCAAATTAGCCACAGTAGGTTCTTAATCTAGAGACATCTTCTTCTTTTTCAAGTTTAGATAGCGAGGATAGTGATGCAGAGTCATCCACCTCTAGTTAGTCAAAGGATGAGGAGTTAGCACTTGACTTGCCCACTTTTGAGCCACTTTGGGCTGGACAGACACTTGAGAGTGCTAGCACTTGAGCAGGAGATCCCACAGATGACAGATGTACTAGGGGAATTTTTATAGAAATCCACATGCCTTCTTTACTTTAGTTTTGGATCCATAGACTTTTTGAGAGGCATCGGGGGTACCTAAGTGGGATAGTGCTATGGAGGAAGAATATTCCTCCTTAATAAAAAATCACACTTGGGATTTGACTTCACTTCATAAGGGAAGAAAGATGGTTTGATGTAGATGGATATATTGGACCAAGTTTGCAGTAGATGGCTCAATTGATAAGTATAAGGTGTGATTGGTTGCCAAGGGTTTCTCACAAGTGGTAGGCATTATCTACTCAGAGACCTTTGTACCCATTTCAAATATGACTTTTATCTGACTCACCTTGGCTATTGCCGCAACACATGGTTGAGATGTGCACCAGATGGATGTGAAGAGTGCCTTTCTTCACAGAGACCTTGAGGAGGAGATCTGCATGGAGTAGCTACCAAGATTTGTTCAAGATTCTTCCTTAGTATGCAGACTTAGGAAATCTATCTATGGCCTCAAACAGGCCCCTCAAGCATGGTATGCCAAGATGGATTCCTTCCTTCTCATAATGGGTTTCACTAGGTGCCATTCTAACCCCAATGTCTACTTTTTATGGCAAGATGACTCACTCTTGATTCTGGTTCTTTATGTTGATGACCTTTTGATCACTGGGAGTTCTTCATTGGCTATTGTAGTGGTGAAGGCATCTCTCCAGGATAGATTTGACATGACAGACTTGGGTTTGTTGCACTACTTCCTTGGCATTGAGATCTCACAGTCAAATTCATGGATTTCTCTTGCATAGCCTAAGTATGCTCTTGACTTATTGGCTTGGTTTCACATCATTGATTTCAAGCCATCTCTAACTCCCTTTCTATAAGGAGTCAAGCTTAAGGCTGACTGTTCTTCACCATTGGTTGATGCCACTCGGTATCAACAACTTGTTGGTAGTCTCATCTACTTGACTCACACTAGGCCCGACATATCATATATAATGGGACTTGTCTCCAGATTTATGCAAGAACCTCATGAGCTGAATTATAAAGTAGCTAAGAGGATATTGCATTACATACAGGGTTCATAGAGATATGAGATTCTTTACAAATTTGGCATAGAGGTTGACTTGATTGGATATATAGGTTTAGACTGGGCTGGTGATTCACAGACTCACAAGTCCACTTTTGGTTATATTTTCTCTCTAGGTTTTGGTCCTATCAGTTGGTCTAACAAGAAGAAGAATGCTATTGCTATATTATCCACAGAGGTAGAGTATAGGGGAGCTGTTAATGCAACTACTAAGGCTATTTGGCTTCAGGGGATTCTTTATGAGTTTGGCATTCCTATCAAGCATCCCACCATCATTTATTATGACAACTAGAGTACCATTTAGATTTGTAGGAATCTAGTTTAGCACCAGTAGACCAAGCACATAGAGATTCACATGCATTTCATTTGGGAGCTTATTCATAGTCAGGTCATTGACTTGATATTTTGCCAGTCTTTAGAGTAGGTTGTAGACATCTTCACCAAACCTTTCACTAAGAGCAAGTTCATTCATCTACGAGCTCTTCTTGGGGTGCGGTCTACATCTACAGTATCATCATCTTTAGGGGGACTTCTAGCCTCTTCATTTCTTTTATGTCTCTCTTTTTTTTGGGGGGGGAGTTTTTTCTTACGAGTTTTCTCCTTTTCTCTATCTTATGAGAGATTGCATTTGTACATGGGTACCTCATTAGGCCTAGTTGTTGAGACCCATTTTATATTTCTACACTGCCCACCTAATCTACACTTATGGGGGGCAGGGGGGGGTATTAGTGTAGGTTTTTATTTTTCCCTATTATTTAATTAGGGAAATTATATATTTGTGCATACTTGTAGTTTTCCTACATTAGTGGGATAGGCTAGCTTATGTGGAGATGTGTGTCATAGATGTGTCATAGGTGTCATAATAATGTCATAAGTAACTCCTTTAACTGGCTATTCTAGGTATGGGAGTTACTTCTCTATTCTTAGCACCTTGTCACCACCTTTCATGGAGGAGTTACAGTCTATTCTTGGGGTGCTTTGACCACCTTTTGTGGAGGAGTTACTTATGTGCTCTCCTATATGTATTCTTCATTTTTGGCCATCTCATGTTAATCAGATATTGGGTTTTCTCCTATTTGTCTTGTGCAATTTATATTCTTGTATAATTTCAAATTGCTTTAGCATCTATGTGATGTGCACTAGCTTCATCTCGTGTGATCATGTCTCCATTGTATTCGCATTATCTAGATTATGGCAACAACTCTGATAGTTTATAATATTACAAGAAATATATTCATTGTGTAGAGTACTTACTAACTTTAAAATATATGTCAATTTTTTAACCATGTCATCTTTAATTAGTATATGGATACATTGACCATACATTTGTAGATACACTACCATAACATCTCCCTCTAAAGCCTTTTTATTTTTAATAGATTGGACTAACTAGTTTAATTCATTCATCATTAATGCTTATCTTTTAGGATTTGGGTACTTATCTTGTCATTTTTTAAAATTAAATTATCTTTAGGCATCTCTAGTGGTGGCATTACTTGCTCTTTATATTGATGTATGTGTCATATATTGAAATAAATCTAGATATTTAGGGTGTGAAATCACCATATTTACATTTTTCACAACCTTTCCTTGGATTCTCAAGTACAAGATAATATTAAATATTATGATACCTAATAACACTAAAATATTCATAATATGTTTAACTTTATGGATTATAAAGACAATTATGTGTGATATGATTTATCTCAACACACAAGTAAAAAAAATGGTTGGTTGGGTTATATATCCCCTTGTATGTGATTATTTTATTATCTTTGGTACCTATTGATGTGGTTTTATACAAACCATATAACTCGAATGAGGTAACCTCTAACATTTTAGGATTTCTATGGAATCAAAGTTCTACTCTAGGGCATGAGTTATAAATATGTGGTTAAAATAACTAGTTGGTAGAACATAAGATTGAGTGTGTAGGTTGTTTACCAAGGTATATGGATAGATGTGTGGAATATAAAAGAGACAAACACTAAGTGATTTGGTAGGGTGTAAAATTACTCTATGATTGGTAGATATTAAAAGAAACTCAAAAAAGGGAAAGGTAAGGTAGAGAATAAATACTTATATTTTCAAAGGGTAGCTTCCAAGGTTGTTTCTCTAGTGGATGAGTATCTCCAAAACTAATGTTTTATATTTATAGCTAATATACATTCACAAACAAACACAACCAAGAATTCTAGGGAAGTAGGTATAGGAAACTTAGTGGTCTCAATTAAAGGTTTCTCTCTTTAGAGTTGTTGTTGCATACCCTTAGTTGAGAGATTACAACTTAGACTAGGAAGGTATCTAGAGTAGCCACAACACACACCTAGAAGACTATAATGAAAATAAATGCTCCTACACACCTTAGAATGTCAACTTAGTATAAACTAATTGATTAAATTAAATAAAAATTACTAACTTTCAATAGTTATTGCACATTTATGATTATTAAATCAATGAAAATAACCAGGGTCATCCAGAGCTTTTGCACACTTCAAAATTACTGAATTTACATAGACAAAGAAGTTAAAACCTTAATAACATAGAAAAGGGATAAGGAAAAACCAGCATAATTTCATGTTAATCAATTACTTGATTTCTTCCTGTATTGATAGAAACTTCAACCGTTTGAAAGAGGGTTTTAGATGTATTTAAAGACTTGGGGAATGGGTCGCCTCATCCTCTGAGTGTAGTAAATCTTAAGATTAATTTTTTTATTAAAAATAACTTAGGTTCAGTTCTACTTTGTAAAATTGCATGTTACAAATTATAAATTACACCAGTCATCCGACATGTGCATGTTAGCAAAAAACATTTCAGTTAATTATAACATGAATGTAATGAATCCTAACTAGTCATGGTTAGCTCAAATAAATACTACATGCAATATTGTATACAAAATTAACCTTTGACTAAGGCTTGTTGGTTGACTACATAGAACTTCTTGTTATCATGGGAGACATTGAAGTGATAGATTAAGATAAACTAGAGGTTGACGTTGGTGCACTTACTGAACTAGTAGTTATAGTAAATCTAGACTTCTTATTGGCTTCTAGTTCATAATAATGTTTATATACAACTATGTGATGGACCCTTATTATGCTCATATCAAGAAGAGATGGTTTATTCACCCTATTTACTTATGTTATCAACCTTGAATGCTTATATTTTGTTTCTCTAAAACTTACTAGGAAGACCTCTATTTTGATGGCCTTCTTCCTTACATAACTTAACTTAGCCTCAATTTCCTCTAAAGTTAACCCTTGTAAACTATGCTTGAAGTTAGATGAGGCTTGCTACAGCATTTGATAAAAAAATATATCTTATCACCAAATTCCCTATGCCATCCCATGCATGTTTTAATTACATTTCATTCAAAATATATATTGCTTGGTTTTCTTGTTATCTTTGTGACCAAAGCATCAATAGATGTTATACATTCTCATGCTTCTTGGGTCTTGATGACCACCAAATTTAATACATTTATTATTTCCATGGGTCAAATCAAATTTATATGTCTAAAATCCTTATTTGGGGTATAAAAAACAAAAAAAATCAAGTTGGTCTCATCATCCTTTAGAGCCTTAAATAATTTTTTTATTAGAGTAGTTTGAGGGTCAAATTGTGCCCTTAAAAAATTAATAGTGTCTAATATTTCATATAGCCTTAAGGATGCATTATGAACATCCTACTCTATTTCAAAGGGAACATGAACTAGATTTTGTATTCTCTAAGGTTTTCTATTTCTTGGTCTATCTCTTTCCTTGCTTGATCAGTGCCCTCGTGAATTGTTATCAATTCTCCAATATGAGTCTCCATATATACATAAAGTCCTTAATGAAATGGGACTAACCCATTTCTTATCTTGTCTCTTTGATAGAGATTAGATGTCTTCTCTTTCTTATAAAATTAAGATTCACCTAATGTTGTCTTTTATCTTTCTTTTCCTCACCCTTTGCATAAATCTAGTAGACTTATCAAATAGTGATATCATAGTGGGTAGCTCAGTTATCTTCAGGTCTGACCTCTTAGAAGTTGATGCTTCTAGTTCCTTGGCCTAGTCTAGAAGGGTCAACTTTGATGGGTCTAGTGGTTGTTCTTATATATGGGTGTCCTTTGCAAGCTAAATCTTAGGAGCTATATTAGGCATGGTAGGCCATATTATTTTAGACTAGTCTACATTTCCCAAATATGTCATTAGGTGGATAATGTATACTAGATTATTCCTTAGATATTTCTTAGTGTCCATCACTACCATGGTCTATATTAACCTTGAGGAAGGCATAGGTGAGCTCATCTAAGTAGAAGATGCTATAAATTAGGTGTTGGGTTGACTAGTAGTAGTAGAAACAAAGGTGGAGACTAAAGGAGTAATGGTAACAATATACATGGAGAAAGGTCCAAAAGGAGGTAAGTAAAAATAAGAACAAAAGTTATAAATGGTTATGTAATAATATGAGAGTGGGATAAAGTAGCATAAGGTAGAACACCCTTACCTAATTGGTCACCCCCAAGGGATGCCTTTCCTTTCAGTCCTTACAAGCTCAAAACCTTAGCTTATTGTAGTTATTATTCATCCAACTCATCAATTGGCTCACCTTAAATTAATTTTTATTCCTTCTCACTTGGTCCTTGTGTTGATTATACTTGAAGCTTTCCCACCTTGGATTTTATCTTATAGCATATGGTTGTATTCTCAATCAGAGGTAGAGCCACTTGTTGGGTAGGAAGATTCACTCTCATACTATATGTTATGATTTTTGGAGTTACCACAATGGGTATGAGGTATTATTAATCATAATATTCTAAACAAATAATATCCTCTTCTTTCCCAATAGATTTTTCCTTTTCATGGACTATTTATTATGCATGTTCCTATTTTAGTTTCCTTAGTTCAACTATGGATACTTGAACTTGAGGAGTTTCCTCTTCTACTTGTGTTGTATAAACTAATGTTTCCCATTCACCCTACCATTGATTTATAGTCATCATCATAGTGGTTGGATTATATGGGTCTTGACTCTAATCTTGCATTTGTTAGAAAGGTCTATTATTCTAAAAATCTTAAGATGTCCATTCCCCTAGTGGTTGGATTCTATATTTGTATTTCTCAAGTGTGAGGTAAGAATCCCCTTGAATTAACTTGAGTAATTCCTCACTTATTCCATTAGTCCTATCCCTTTCCTTGACATTAGTTTCATATTTTTCATTGATAAATAAGAAGTCATGGTCATAAGGCTCATGCTTGTAGTGAATGCCTAGATTAGGAACATGTTATTATACTTTACCATGGGGGTCCCATTCTCTATGGGGAAATGTAGCCAATGTATAGGATTTATTGACATTGTAAGACTCTTTGAAGTGTATACATAAGGTGTAAAACATACTCCTAATTGTGAGATGATAGTCATGCATGTTTTTAATTTTGGTTTATTCTTCATTAATCCTTTTCCATAATTAATAGGCAATTTATTGTTCAAATATTTTTTTAAGGATATATTTGGGGAGTGTAAATGATTGAACATGTGCCCAATGACCATTATCATATTATAATAAAGATACATCTAGTAGTCACCAAAATAAATAAATGTGATGGTGATGTTATTAGATATTATGAGAAGAGGTTCATCATGAATTGCTCTTCAAACTTGGGGATACAAATATTATATAATTATAAATATGTTCTCTATATATGTTTTATAACTTTTATTTTCACCCTTTGAGGAGATTCCAAAGCTCTCCTCATCCAAATGGCACAATGGAAAAAAATCTAGGCTCATGGGTATCTTGAGAATGAGGTGAATCTCTAGATAGGGCTAGCTCCCTTGATGTACCACTTTGGATTAAAACTACACCTAAAATTTGTGGGTGGGGGATGGAGAGAGATAATTGAAATAAAATTATTCTAAGGGAGGTGATACACCAAATAATATGATGACTTCCAACCAGTAGCATGTCACACATGAAAATAAAGGACTAATCAAACATATACTCCTTCAATGTACATCTTCTCACATAAATGTTACATTATGAGGTTATGGATGAATGTGAAAAGCTAAGAGGAATTGGAAAGAGGCCTCTAATGGAACTAGTTAATATAATAGCTCACTCAATCTTTAATATTTTCCTATAACACTTCATATTCCCTGTAAGAAGAAGCTTTCCAACTACAAATAGGATGAAAGAATGAGACAACATGCTAAGTAATCCATAGTCTTCACTAAAAAAGATCCAACATTAAAGTATAAAACACTATGAAAATTCATGAAGAGGTAAAAATAAGTAGTCTTATTGATCAAATGGTATGAAAATGATAAGGGATTCACCATAATAGATCATAAGTTACAATGGCCAAAATGGCTAGTTTGAGAGAGAGAGAGAGAGAGAGAAGAAGAAGAAGAAGAGAGAAGTCCAAGGGTGATAAGGAAACTTGCAAAGATGAAAAAATAAATTAATTATTAATTAAAAAAGAATTTTTTATGAACCATTCAATTTTAAGAAGCATAAGTGTCCATCCAAGTCATTAAAATCTTACAAAGTGGCATGAAATTCCTCATTCTGGCTCAAAAAACTACCTTCATGATTTGGACATATTTGAACATCATAAAATTTATTAGGGATATTTATGGTGATTTTAATTAATGTTAAGTGTTTCATATATAACTTTCCATGTATTGGTTGTAGGCCTAGTCATTTGGAATCATCTAGAAAGTAGCCATCATCATCTACAATCCAAAAATATCCTCCTTCATGCACCCTACACACTTGGCCTCCAAAAAGGAATAAATTTTCCATAAAAATATATGGGATGGATTTTATGACACTTTTCATGACCCTCCATGGCATTATAAGAATCATTCACGCCTTAAAATCACCCCACTTGAAGTTTTCCACCCTTCTCACTAGCTTGGTCACTATGCTAGTTTTGACTAGCTGAAAGAAGAAGTTGGTTAAGGAACTTAAAAGTTTTTTCAAGAAATTAAATTTATATGGGTAGTTATCTTAAGTCATAATATTTCCATCCATGTTATTTTCACCTCTTTAAACCTTATGGAACTTGAAAAACACACAAAATTTTCAATAAAGTTATATTTTTTACCTTATCCATACAAGTACATACAACTCAATAGGATGGGTAGGATATTGATAGAGTAATATAGAATTTAAAATCAATATTAATATTAAATATTATATTTTATCATCTTTCCAAATTCATTTCCTCAAAATGGTCACTAACAAGGGTTTGCAAGGGGTTTAGCCTATTTTCACTCTTAAGCATTGTTCATAAAAAAATGACATTTAAATTGAAAATAAATTACATAATAATGGTATTTATGAACCTTTATAACACCTCTAAACTCATTTTTAATCCATTCATAGTGCCAAGAAAGATATGAGCATTCAAAGTCACCTTGTCAAGCTTTCCCTTACATTTCCTGCAAGCCTAAACTATCTCTGAGCCAAAAAAGTATTTTATATTATTTATTTGCATCAAAATGTTTCATGAAACTATTTATTTACCCTAATAAAATTTTCAAATTCATTTTAATTCTCTTTCAAGGTTGGAAAAGAAGTTGGCACCTCATTTGGATTTAGGCCTAAATCTTGCCTAATAGGCCTGAGTTGGTTTAAGACCCAAAATGACCTTATCATGATTTATTATGCATAAAAATAGTTAAAAAACATATAATTAAATCCAATAAATATTATCCAATAACATTTAAATATTTTATAGGGATATAAATGGCATTGGTCTCTTATTTGGTCTTTAGGCCTAACCCTGCCCAAGTAGGTTTGATAGTAAATTTTATGTTTTAAGCCTCCCTATTTAGTTACCTCATTATTTGAGGTTTTTATAATTTTTATATAATAATTATACATCTTAAAAAACCATTTTTAAATTTTAAATCAGATCTTGGTTTACTCCTCTTCTATATTCCTCAAGACCTATAGGCCCATGCACCTAGGGAAGTGCCCTCTATCTAAAACTAAATAAAGGGCACTTCCCTTGTTTTCTCAGAGAAAAAAAATGTTGAATGTGATTTTAATAGTTTTATATACTTTATACACAAAAAATAAACCTCTGGTCCTATGGTGAGATCCTCCAAAATCTTCAAACTCCCGAACAGACTCCAAGGCAAGAGGATTGTGTAGGGTTTCATACTATGGGTTTTAAACTGTATGTTTAGAGTCCCTTATTTGATATATGTTTTTAATGAAGGTTATATGAGAAAAATTTTATCATGAGGTATGTTATCTCACTCTATTTATGACTCTAATATACCATATACCTTTCCATACATTGAACTCCTCAAGACTGAGTTCTAACATTGTTATGTTTTGCCTTAGGATGTTGTACCTATAGGTGCATGCATGGTTTGGATTCAAGGAAAATATCAAAAACCTCCTATAATCCCCATTAGAGTCATTTTTTTTTTGGTAAATATTATCCATATCAAATTTTATTAATCATTTTAAGAAACATCTCTTACTCATTACTTGTAACAGTCCTCTACAGTGGCTGTAGGTGCATATTCGGTCTCAAAGGGTCTATATAGGCATGTATTGCATTATTTGGAGCTTATTAAGATAATAATGGTTATAATTATTGTTCTCAATTTTTTTTTTCATAATTCTAGCTTATCTATACCTTTCACATGTCCCTTGAGCTCACAAATTGAGTTCTTTCTCTCTTGATTGTGAAACCCTACCTTTTTATTCATGTAGGTGTGCATTTGTTTAATTGGACTCTTTTAATGGTATGGAGATACTCTTCATAAATAAGGATAACCATATGATATCTTATCATACATTCAACTTACCTTTTATTCTCTAAACACCACCTAGGTCTCAAGTTTTGGATCACTATTTCATATGCTATTGTAGGTGCCTATTTCTCTATGCGTGGACACCTATAGGTGGCCATAGGGATTGAGAAACTATGTATCAAATCCATCTTGATGAAATTAATTTAATTTTTATACCATTTAAGAAATTTAAACATTATATCAATGATATTTTATTCATTATTTCTCCTGAAGGTGTCAAAAGGCCATCTACAACTATAAACCTGCAGATGTTAGTGTAGTGTTATAGTGTTTTAAGGGCATATTTGAGGCTTTCAATTTCCACCTTCCATAAATCCCTTTGAATCCATTTTTTTCACAGGTCCCCTCCATGATATAATAGATAAAACTCACATATTTTATGCTTTGTAATTGTTTGTAGGCATGTTATAGGGTACCTAAAAAAACCCCTTAGACCTTTATTTACATTTTAGGGAAAGATTCCATAATGTTACATTCATCATCTTCCAACATAATTTACAAAAAATATTCCTTTTGACACTTAAAACAATTTTTTAATGAATACACCACATATTATGAATTACAAAGGTCTTTATCATGTCTCAAATCTTTCATTTAGATGCATTCATAACCCTGAGGTACCACTTGTAGGTGGTCATCAGTATACATAGTAAATAAGCATGATGTTTGGGTAGTATGTAAGATGAATAATTTTATAAAAAAAATTATGAATTCAGCAAGCATCCCAATGCACCTTTATAAATATTAAGAGACTAAAACCCATGTCAAGCTTTCCACCTCTCAGGATGACACCATCAAAACTCTTATAGGTGTATTTTGATGGATTCCTAACTACATGTGTTGTACATGGTTACTATTAGGGTCTTTTGTGCTACCTGGGGTATTAAATATGACTTCTCATACCACAATAACATAAAATAACATTTTATAGTCCCCTTTTCTCCTTTATAAGCATGATCAGAGTCCAAAAACATGGTTGTAACTGAGAATAGTTAGAGAGTTGATAGTGAGTGTGACAAGATTGGGTGTAAAAGACAAGGTCTGATGTTTTAAGGTCCAACATGAAATTAAGGTGATATTTATATAATTATAACATGTAAAACATCACATCAAATTCCTATTAGACCTCTTCTAAGAACCAAATATTCTACAAATAAGGAAAACTAATTAAGACTGCACATGGTGGCACCTTCATGCAACATATATAATTTGATTGTATAAACACCATAAAATGTGAAATTAAACACTTATATAATTTTATAAGATATACAAAATCCTACAAAGTTAACATCACCAACTAGTTTGTATGGACTTGACCAAAATGGAGTAAAACTTATCAGGTGCATGAAACAAGTAGAAAACACAATCAACTTCATGAGGATGGTTCATAAATAACAAGACACCATTATTTGAAATATTTGAATGGAAATGAATATATCTGATTTTAATATAACCTCCAAAAATCATTTGACCTAAAACCTCTTGAGCTATCTGTACTAAGCACAAACCTGGAGGTCACTTCTATATGTTTAGGAAAACAAAGGAGGAGTAGATCAATTTTGGATTAAAATGGAAATTATAGAGCATATAAATATAAAATAATGGTGTGAGGAGTATTAAAATATTTTCCATCACCTTCTCCCACATGGCACACTTCCCTATGAGTCGTACAAGTGCCAAATACTCTATTCTTTAGTTAGCTTCTTGAATTTTAGTTAAACAACATACAAGATTCTTATGTAATTGACATCCCTAATAGGTAAACTAAAATCTTGGATTTTTTAAAGGAAATAGGACATTTTGGACCTTGGTAACAATTCCACTTGCATCTATGACCCCTAAAAGCCCAATAAATTACCCAAAATGATAAATTGACTATTATGATTAAGATCAAGGATAAGCTAACATCAAATAACATATAATACACCCCATAAAAATATATTAGACCCCATAAAACATATAAAACTCATGTTTTTACCTATAGGGGTCCCAATTTGACCTAAAAGTCAAATTTGGTCATCAAATTAGTGACTCATAGGGGTAGTATCCCTATTATACTAACTAGACCAGTAGCCTTATCAGTCCATTGGGTTTAGGGAGTCAACTAAATTATGAGAAAAACAAGAAGGATTTGACCATTTAACATAATATTTGATTAATAAAATACCAATGACTACCTCAAACACATAAAGCAAAAGACACACACAAAGAAAAAGCAACACACATGTGCTTCATGAGCACTTATGGAACACACATACCAAAGAAAAAAAACAACTCAAACACTAACTAACCTGAGATGAAAAATACCTCCTAGATCAAAGGGAAAATTTTAAACTCTTCTTGCTTCATGACATGAAGGATCTAGTGAGATATGTAGCCTTTTGTCCATTAGCATTGATGCCTTCAACCTTTTCATGATGTTTTCTAACTTCATTAACATGATGTTCATTGAAAACCAAGCAGATCTAAATAGATTAGCTATGGAATTAAATTCTTATTGAATCTAGATAGCTTCAAAATTCTCATATGGATCCTCAATTACAACCTCCAATGGTGATTCAACAAATAATACCTTCTTGACTTCCATAGTGCTCTCAATAAGATTGGGCTTCCTTTCAGGTGCAAGTTCTTCTAGCTCATCACAAAGATTTGCATATTCTTCCCAATCTTGTTCATTATCCTCCATGTAAGCCTCATGCCTCACTTTTTCATTTAATTTATCCTCAACTTGGAAAAAATCTTCAAGCCCTTGAAATAACTCCATTTGTAACCACTAATCATCCTTGTCCTCTTCATCATCTAAAACCACTACCTTTTCAATCTTCTCTTCTTGGGGTATGAGGTCATCAAGCTGGTGCTATTCAAGATCCAATGTATATGATGGTGATTCAAGATCAATTTGAGGTACTGGGTCATATTTAAGAACAACATCTTACACATTTATCTCAAGAGAGTTTTTAGGGCTACAACCTCTTTGGGAAAGACTTGAAATTCTTTAAGCATCTTGAAATCATGCAACCTAGCCAAATGAGACTACCAAGGAGGTAAGATTTATTCAATAAAGAGTTATAGTTTTTTGTCACCCAACTTATCCTCTTTAGGTTCCCATACCATAGGTCCATCAAGGAAAAAGGTGATGGGGTGAGGACAAGATGAACTAATTGCTGGAGGTACCATATAGAATTCAAAATTAGATTGAGGGTGAAGTGTTGGGAATTATTTTAGAAGCTCTTGAGGAAGGAGAGGTAGATATTTGGATAAAACAACTTGATTTTCTTCCTTACACTTAACAATCACTTCATTCACATCTGATTTATCTTGAGGAAACTCTTGAAGAAGGGTGGATTGGGTGTATTAAGCATAGGTTCTTCTTTTGGGTCTAAACCTTCCATCACACCTTGACTTATCAACTTCATCTTTGACTCTAACTCTTCAATTTTATTGGCTAGGTTATCTTGGAGTTCATATGCATCTTCATGAGGATGAGGAGTAAAAAAATATTGAAATGTAATATAAGAATCTTCTTAAGGAAGGGTGGGATGTAATTGCATAAAATCAAGCTCTATTCCAACTTCACACTCCTTATCAAGACTTTTTTCCTCTTTCTTTCTTGATGAGTCCACTATCTTCCTCTAGATTAGGATGTTATGAGTAGAAGCCTTCTCTTGAGGTGATGATGCAATTTGAGGAGAGGATGAAGTGTTTAAGAAGCTTGGGATCTCCTTAGGCTTGAAATCCCCACCTTGTCTCTAATTTGGATTCTCATATCTAGATGTCTTCTCTTGAGGTGGGGATGGGATGGGAGAGGCAAATGAGGGCTTAGATTCTACTTATTTTACTAATGACATGGACTACTACATATGTATATTATCCAACTTAATTTATCTATAAATATTTTCTTCAAAAATAAGTTTTCTCTTTTCAACTCTCTCTTCCAATTAGTTGGGAAAAGGATGACTTTTATAGCCTTGATTGTGCTCATGAGTTGGAATAAAATATGGTTGATATAAAAAATGGGGAAGTGGATATGAATGTTGATAGGTTCGATGAGGCTACTCCTCATGAACTCTTATCTTATCTTCCAAGGATGCAATCAAGCCACTCACATCTATCATATCATTTTTAAGCCTTTGCTAATTGGCTCTCTCAATATGTTCCCACTCTCTTTTGACCAACTCTAAGGAATCTCTCACCTTGAGAATTAAATATCTAGGAACATATTGACCATGTCCCCTTAGTGTATCAATAGATAACATATACTTATCATAACCCAAACGAGTTTACTTGAAGGTTGAAATGGATTGAGGTGAGAAGTGGCTAGGTTAACTAAGAGAAGCAAGATATTGTGGAGGTTGGCTACAAGACTGATATAACTCATGACAAGGCTGGCTATAATGCTAATAAGCATCATGATAAGGTTTACCATGGCTATATCAAGATTGGTAAGAATCACACCAAGGCTAATAAGGAGTGCCATAAGCTTGATATATCTCACTAACTTGTCTAAGACAAAACTCAACACCAAAATTATCCATGAAACCTCATTAAAAGTAAGAACACAAAGGAAAATTTTACAAACAATATTTAAAGGATAACCTAGGCTACTCTAATAGTTGATATAACTTTAGAGTTTCCATTGATGCTTGAATAGATTCCTCTAAAGGCTGATTGTTGAAACACAATAAAAAAATATTTTAACCTCTTAGACCAAGAGTCCCACTGGGCATCGAAAAACCTATTGTCACTTAGAATTTCACACTTTTAGGATATTCCTAAGATCTTCTCATCCAAGTGGAAAAATGAAAACACCTCTAGGTTTTTGGGTAGCCTAAGGATGAGGTGAATCTCTAGATAGGGCTACTTCCCTTGATGTACCACTTTGGATTCCAACTACACCTAAAATTTGGGTGGGGGGGCTAGAAGGGAGAGAGATAAATGAAATAAAATTATTCTAAGGGAGGTGATACACCCAATAAGATGATGAATTCCAACCAACAACATTTACACATGAGAATAAAGGACTAACCAAACTTACACTCCTTCAATTTATATCTTCTCACATCAATGTTACATTATGAGGCTATTTATGAATGTGCAAAGCTCAAAGGACTAGAAAAGAGGAATTTTATGGAAATAATGAATATATTAATTCACTAAATCCTTGAAATTTCATATAACACTTCACATGCCTTGCAAGAAGAAGCTTTCCAACTACAAATAGGATGAAAGAATGAGACAACATGCTAAGGAATCAATAGTATTCACTAAGAAAGATACAACATTGAAATATAAAACACTATGAAAATTAATTAATAGGTAAAAATAATTAGTATTATTAATCAAATGGTATAAAAATGAGTAGGGATTCACCATACTCAGGTGTAGCATAAGTTATAATTACAAAAATGGCTAGTTCTTATAGAACTTAAGAGAGAGAGAAGAAGAAAAAAGTATAATGGTCATAAGGAAACTTGTAAAGATTAAAAAATTATTTAATTTTACATGTAAAAATGATGTGGTATGAACCATTCAAGGTTAGGAAGCAAAGTGTCTATCCAAGTTAGCAAACTCTTACAAAGTGGCATGAAACTCCTCATTCTAGATCAAAAAACTACCTTCATGATTTAGACCTATTGAACATCCAAAAACTGATTAGGGATAGGTCTAGTGATTATAATTTAGGGTAAGGTTTTCAGAAATGCTTCTCTATGCATTGGTTGTAGGCTTGGTCATCTAGAATCATCTAAAAAAGATCCATATTCATCTGCATTCCAAAAAACTCCTCCTTCATGAACCTTGCACACTTGGCCTCCAAAAAGTCATCATTTTTACATGAAAATACATGTTATGGAGTGTATTAAACCTTTAAATTCCCTCCATGGAATTATAATCATTATTCACACATTAAAATCACCCCACTTGAAGTTTTCCACTTTTCTCACTAGCTTGGTCACTATGCCAGTTTTGACTAGATGAGATGAAGAAGTTGGTTGAGGAACTTAGAAGTTTTTTCAAGGAATTAAATTTATATGGGGATTTATATTAATTCCTAATATTTCTATATATGTGATTGTCACATTTTGAAACCTTATGGAACCCATAAAACATGTAAAAATGTCAAAAAAAGACTATTTTGTACCTTATTTATATAATTTTGTACAAATAAATAGGATGGGGAGGAGCATAAGAGATTCCTATACAATTTACAATAAATATTATGTATTAAATATTCTATATGATTATATTTCTAACTTCAATTCCTCAAACTAGTCACTAACAAGGGTTTACAAGGCTTTTAGCCTATTTTCACTCTTAAGCACTATTTATAAAAACATAAAATTCAAATTACAAAAAAAAAATACAAAATAATGGCCTTTATGACCCTTTTTAACCCCTCTAAACTCTTTTGGTATCCATGCATAGTGTCAAGAAAGATATGAGCATTCAAAGTCACCTTGTCAAGCTTTCCTTACATTTCCTATAAGCCTAAACTATATTTGAGCCAAAAATGGCTTTTTATGTGGTTTATTTTCATCCCAATTGTTCATAAATACTTTTAGTGACCTTAATAACATTCCAAAATTCATTTTAATTCTCTACCAAGGTTGGAAAATAAGTTGGCACCTCATTTAGATTCAGGCCTAAATCTTGCCCACTAGGCCTAAGTCAGTTTAAGACCCAAAATGACCTTCTCATGATTTCATATGTATAAAAATAGTTGAATAACATATAATTCCATCCCATAAACATTATATAACAATGTTTAAATCATTTATAGGGATAGAAATTACATTGGTCTCTTATTTGGTCTTTAGGCCTAACCCTGCCCAAGTAGGTTTGACTACAAATTTTATGTTTTAAGCATCCCTATTTAGTTCCCTCATTATGTGAGGTGTTTTTAATGTTTTTATAATTTTTAAACAGCTTCCCAAACCTTCTTAAAATTTTCAATCAGCTCCTGGTTTACTCCTCCTCTCCATTCCTCAAGACCTGCAAGCCCATGCACCTAGGGAAGTGCCCTCTATCTAAAATAAAATAGGGGGAACTTCCCATATTTTCTCAAGAAAAAAATTTTGGAGGTGATTTTCATAGTTTTATATGATTTATCCTCCAAAATTAAACCTCTTATTTCAATTTTAGATCCTCCACAAGCTTCAAACTCCTAGACAGACTCCTAGGTAAAAGGACTGTGCAGGGTTTCATATTATGGGATATTACTTATATGTTTAGAGTCTATTATTTGATATATGTTTTTCATGAAGGTTATAAGAGAAAAATTTTATAATGAGGGAAGTTATCTCATTTTATTTACCCCTCTAATCTTCCATATACCTTTCCATACATTGAACTACTCAAGACTGATTTCTAACATTGAATGTGTTTTGCCTTAGGATGTTGTACCTATAGGTGTATGCAGGATTTGGATTTAATAATAATGTAAAAGAAATCATATACTCAAACTTAGAGTAATATATTATTTTTTTAGGTCCATCTACTCCATATCAAACTATGTTAGTCATTTTAAGCAACATCTCTTACTCACTGCCTGTAACAGTCCTTTATGGTGGCTATAGGTGCATATTAGGTCTCAAAGGGTCTGTATATTATTGTTTTGAATTTTTTTGAGATTATGAAGATAATAATGGTTAAAATTAATTTTATCACAAGTTTTTTTCATCATTCCAACTTATTTATACCCTTCACATGTCCCTTGAGCTCACAAATTGAGTTCTTTCTCTCTTCACTATGAAACCCTACCTTTTTATTCCTATAGGTGTGCATTTGTTTAATTAGAATATTAAAATGGTATGGAGATAATACTAATGAAAAATTATAACCATATTATATCTTATAATACATTTATTTTACCATGTATTCTCTAAACACCACTTAGGTATCAAGTTTTGGATCATTGTTTCATACCCTATTGTAGGTGCCTCTTTCTCTACATGTGGACACCTGTAGGTGGCCATAGGGATTTAAAAACTTTGTACCAACTACATATTCATTAAATTCATGCCATTTTTATACTAATAAAATAATTTAAACATTATATCCATGAGATTGTGTTCATTATTTATCCCTAAGATGTCAAAAGGCTATTTATAACTACAAACCTATAGATGTTAGTGTAGTGTTTCAGTGTTTTTAAGCACATATTTGAGGCTTTCAATTTCCACCTTAAATAAATATATTTTAATAAATTTTTTAAAAAATTCCCCTCCATTATATAACATATAAAACTCACCTATTGGATGTTTTATAACTATTTACAACCATGCTATAGGGTACCTACAAAAACCCCTTAGACTTTTGTTTTTAAATTTTAGGAAAAGCTTCCAAAAAGTTACAGTCATCATCCTCCAACATAATTTACAAAATTGTGTCCTTTTAAAACTTAAAAAAAAATATTTATAACTCCACCTCATATTATGACTTGAAAAGGTCTTTACCATGTTTCAAATCTTTCATTCATAATCCCTCATAACCCTGAGGTACCACCTATAGGTGGTCATCAACATACATAGGAAGTAAGCATGAGGTTTGGGAAGTATATAAGATGAAAAAGTTTGTAAAAAAATTTATGCCTTCAAAAAAATTCCTAATACACCCTTTATCAATATTAAGATATTTAATCCCATGTCAAGCTATCCACCTCTCAACATGACATCATCAAAACTCCTATAGGTGTACTTTAATGATTATCTAACTCCATGTGTTGTACATGACTGCTATTAGGGTATTTTGTGATACCTATGGTATTAAATATGACTTATCATACCACAATAACATTAAAATCACATTTTTTAGTCTCATTTTATCCTTTATAATCATGATCAAAGTTCAAAAACATGGTTGTAACTAAGAACATGTAGAGAGTTGACAGTGAGTGTAACAAGACTGGGTGTAGAATATAAGGTCTGATGTTTCAAGGTCTAACATGAAAGGAAGGTGGTATTTATATAAGTATAACATGTAAAAAATCACATCACATTCCTATGATACCTTTTCTTAGAACAAAATATTTTTTAAATAAGGAAAAATGACTGAGCCTGCACATGGTGGCACCTTCCTGCAACATGAGATAATTTGCTCGTCCAAACACCATAAAACATTAAATTAAACATGTATATAATTTTATATTATATAAAATATAATATGGAGTTAACATCACCAATTGGCTCATACGGACTTACCCAAAATGGAGAAAAACCTATAAGGTACATGAAACAACAAGAAGAAAAACATAGTCAAATTCATGAGGATGGCTCATAAGGTACATGCCACCATTATTCAAAATATTATAATTTACATGAAGGTATTTTAGTTTAATGAAATTTCACAAAATAATTTTACCTGAAACCTCTTAAATTTTTTGTACTAAGCACAAACCTAAAGGTCACTTCTATATGTCTAAAAAGCAAAGAAGGAGCAAAAATAGTTTTGGATTAAAAATGGAACTTACATAGAATATAAATATTCAATATGAGTTTTAATAATATTAAAAGGAGTTAAATCACCTTCTCCTATGTAGCACACTTCCCCATGAGCTATACTAATGCCAAATACTCCCTTTTTTAGTTGGTTTCTTGAATTTAAATTAAACAATCTACAATATTCTGATGTAACTAACATAATTGATAGGTAAAATGACCTATTATATGATTTAAAATAAAATAGGACACTTAGGAAAATTTGGAACTATTCCACTTATATTTATGACCCCTAAAAGCCCACTAAATGACCCAAAATGATAAAGTGACTAATATGACTAAGACCAAGGATAGGATGACATTAAATGACATAAAATAATATATAATAAACCACATGAAAATATATTAGACCAAATAAAATATATAAAACTCATGTTTTTACCTATATGGATCCTAATTTGACCTAAAAGTCAAATTTGGTAAACAATATGCATAGATATGAACAAAGGAATAAATCTTATTTTTGATGTATTTATGATTTGGATCCCAAAGAGAATAATGATGTATATAGATGGTTATTATGATCACATAAAATAGGTAGGAAATCATGTAAAAATTACCATCTTGAGGCCTCTAGTCCTTATACATTATTAGCTCATGTAATTAGGTGATGATAATCTCCCCAAATGCGAAAGTGTGCTCCAAAATGATCAATAGGTCAAGTAATGGTACCCAATCTAAGTGAAGTATGTGGATTCTTGGGAGACCATATATATGGTTAATTAGTGCCATACCAATTTCTATTCCCATCCATAATATGGTAATAGGCATAAGATTCTTGTCTTTGAGAGAGAAGGTCTAAGGAGAAGCCATTTACTCACTATTTGTTCAACATTATTGCTCTTCCTCAAAAGGGATATGTTATGTAAATCAAATGTGATATATAGTATTGTTAAGTATAAATAACTTTGGAATTCTTACCCTAATATTTAAGTGAAGATAGTTTTGTTATTAATGTAGTGAATAAAAATTTCATCTTTAATCTTCCCTTCAAATAAAAAATCTTGTATTAGGTCAATGCATAGCATGACATCATGCTTGGTAGAAACATAGTCAAGTTATTTACATTAGAAATTAAGTAGGTTATTTGTGACTTGTTTTTATTCTATAGATATTCCTTCCTTGTAATCAAATGGGTTGACACTCTCTACAACCTCCCATAGAGTTGAGTAGCTGGTGTAGGTACCATTGAATACTAATGCATCAAAAATTATTTCCATGTATTTTGTTGAGTCCTTGATAGATAATATGGATGGTGCCTGAGCTCCCCTATATGCTCTAAATGAAGATACCATCATTAGTTCTTATTTATGGTAGAGTTTGAGTTCCAAGTAATTGTGGTTTTATACTCTTATTATGCAAAATACAACTTGTTTGAACATAACTAGGGTTTGAATTTTCATGCTCATTGATAGTTGATGTATGTGAATTTTGTTAACATCTCGAGGTTATATCCTTTTATAATTCAAGTTTAGTTCATGTGAAATTAACCACAAACATCTACAATCTTGTTTCCTTTTTTTAATTTGAACTTGACCACTTTATCCTAGTGGGCATGCCATGTAGGATGTTTACTGATTTGAGGGGTGCCATGGAGTTGATCCTTTTGACACTTATTAGTGCATGGCTTATTCATTAGTCAACACTTGCATTTGGGATAAATCATTAAATTTTTTGAGACAAGAGTTAAAAATGAAAGACTTTGAAGAATAAATTGTTCTTTAGGGATATTTATGGAATGTTTATCAAAAGCCATAATTTTGAACACTTTTACCAAAGACTAAATTGTCATTCCAAAAGATTTATCAGAGGAAGTTATCAAAGATGAAAGTTCTAACAAATATTTGTCAAATGAAAGGTATGAAAGATAAAGCTCTCGAAGACTAAAATTTACCAAAAGAAATATACCTAATAAGAGGTGATAAATAAAAGGATCCATAGAATATTTCACCAAGACAAAAGTTTCTAAATGGAAAATCTTGAATAAAATATCTCGACCAAAATTTGTCAATTAAAAAGGTTCTCAAAGACTAAAATACTGAAGATGAAATACTGAAAACCAAAATTCTACAAATAAAAAATGCAAAAGACCAAGATGTACATAATATCGAATAAGATAACCTGAATAATGATAATTCTGAAGACCTGCCATATATAGTAATCTTCAAAATATTTCATTAATAGATAATTTCTAATAAGTCATCCTAATGAAAATGGGTTGTAAGAGGAAAATAGATGCCATAAAGGTGATTTAATACCAAAAACCCTCAAATTCCCATAGATGATAAAATAAGCTAAAAATGCATGCATATACAACCCTATAATGAATAATCCTTCTAAAACAAATGCGTCTCCACTTGTTCATTAATGATGCAAGGTGGGGATTTTTGAATAGAACAAATGGAAACTCATAAGGGTGAATGCTTTTGAGTTTTCAAGAACTCAAAATCCATGGTTTTACAATCCTAATATCAACCATGAACCATGATATAAAATAAATGAATATATCACAATATGAAATAGACTCTTGGTAACTTCATACAACATACTTATTTTACCCATACTGTGGACTAGTGTGTGTCAAAGTGATATGTTTGATTCCTTGTCAAATTATTTTAGAAAAGACATGGGATGAGATTTAGGTTTCATTTTGATTAGGAATTAATTTAGTAAAAATTTGGGGAGCGTAGGTATTACTCTACTATCATCCAGGCATCCATAGGCTTGAAATAGATACCTTTGATCACCCTTCCATCCTTATGTCATACATTTTCATGATGTGTGATATGTTGATCTTATTTCATCATGTATAATTTTAATAAATTTTATTTTCATTTTATACTTTTGGATTATTCCCCTCTTCCTTTTCTATTTTGTTTTGGAATAGAATAAAGAAGGTAACCCCCTTGAGCTGGTGTTGGTATGAATTGGTTCATCAGAATGTCTATGTAAAATTTACTCATATCAATGGTGATTACCTCAAATAAGTATTATCATTTAATATGAATTTTATCCCAGGAGATAAGAAAATATTTATAAATTTTCATGGAGATATGGGAGCAAGTTTTATATACCTAGTAGAATTATTGTCATGGTTAACTCTCTCATTACTTAGTTAGATTAGGAATTTTGATGTACAAGGTGTTTTTGAGGTAAACATACCCCCATTTATGAAAAATGGGAACCCTTGTGTCAAATTGTGCAAATTTGCACCTTAAAATTGAAAATTCACTTGATTAGAGTGTTAGTAGAATGTTTTCACATTATTTATATTTGAAGGTCAACCACATTGTGATTTCGTTGGCTTATTTATTCATGGCTCTAATTTAACCTTATCTAAGTTTGATAATAATATATCTTCTTGCTTCATGTTATAGGTCTAATGGATTTCATTTAGAACATACAATGTTTGGGTTTCATAATTTTATGGTTTTATCTCAATTTGATCTTTTACTAGCGTTTGGTCTGTTGAAAGCCAAATTGAATGCATTTTGACCATCTTGAAAGCCTTGCTAAAAATACCCTAGCATAGGTTCTTTTGGACCAAATAAAAAATTGGTGAGAATATTTTATCTGAGAAAAATTAATTATGCCATGGATTTAATTTATTTTTTATCCTAAGGTTTAGTTTTTTCTTTTTAAGATAACCAAGACCTAGTCTAAAAATTATATGTTGGCTCCCTTTGTTCCCTTTAATCTTAGCATTGTCCAGCTTTATTATTTGTAGGATCATTTTTATTATATTTAAACTTAGCTCAAGACTTCATCCTAAATATTTAATTCATATTTATCAATAGGAATAAAGCCTTGGTCTAAAAGCTTAGTCTAAGATCTATATATCCTTGAGCCTGAATTTAACATTATGTTCATCCATAAGATCAATGACCTACTTTTGCTTGGATGAGAAGATTCAATGACATGTAATCTAGGTTCAAAATTTAAGCCATGACAAAAAGGATTAAGGCCTGAGCATGTCCCTGAGATTAATGACTTGTATTTACTCAAATGAGATAATTGAACAATTTGTATCAAGTCATAGTTTCAATGAAGCCTAAATTACATGTGGTGATGACATGCATTGTAACCATGTTAGATAGAATAATGAGAATTCACTGGTGGCCTATCCCATGGATCAAGATATAATGATATGCATTCATCTAGATAAAGCAAATCTAATGGTGTGAGAAGAACATTAACTTTTCAAAAGGAATTTAGACCAAATAAGGTGTTGTTATGTGGTAGAAGTACATTAGCCTGATAGAAATTGATAATGTAGAGTATAAAAACCATGAGGGATTTCTAAGTGGCATAACCTTAGGGCTTAATGTAGATAGGAGCTAATCTCAATCAACCCCATGAATCATGATCTAACAAAGCATGTTTTTTTTCAAATAGGATCTAATAGTGTGAGATCAAACTAGGAAACTAAGAATAGGTTCCCTCTTATTAAGACACAGAACTGGGCTTAAATATATGTCATATCTCTTATTAGTCACAAGGTCACTTTGATATGTTTTAAACCAATCTTATGAATTTACATTAAAAGGATTTATTTGAATGGAAATTTTAATTTATGACTTTGACTTAAGCTTTGGATTTTTTCAAGCCTAACTTCGATATTTCCTATTGTTTGTAGGAACCAATCTCACTTGGATTAATGGACATAATTTTAGAGGATCATCGTTTTAACCCTTCTAATGTTGCTAAAACTAGTTTCTTGTGTTTTAGGATCAATGGAATCTCATTTAGGAATAAACATGCTTAGGGTTTGGTGCTTCAAATTTTAAAATAGACCTTTTATTAGCCTTTGGTTTGAAATTAATTGGAACCATTTTAAACCATGATTTAAACCCTAGTCTAATGTTTTGACCTAGGTCCCTTTGATTTAAATTCATATTTGTGTGGTGACAATTATAAGTGCCATAGATTTAGCCTAATTTTTACCCTAAGGTTTAAGTTGTGTTTTTCAACATGACCAAACCTTAGTCTAAAATATTAATCTTGGTCCCTTTATATCCCATGAATGCATGGTCTTTTTTACTATGTTTTAACTTGGCCTAAGGCCTTACCCTAAAGTTTCATCATATTTATTTATAGAATTAAACCTTATGTTAAAAATTTATGTTAGGTATTTTTATTATTTGTAAGGTCCCATTTTATTATGATTTAAACTTAGCATAAATTTTTAATCCTAAGGTTCATGTTTTATTATTAGTCTTAAGATTTTATCCTAAGAACCATGTATTTTCCCAAGCCTAATTTAAATAGTTTGCATTTTTGTAAGATCAAAGGCATGCATTAGCTCAAGAAAGATTTATTTGACAAAGCATGACTAGTCAAAATTTCAATAACATCCATAAGATGGTGATAAGGTGACAAATGTCATAGTCACTGCCAAGGAAAAATGAATAGCTAATGGTAGCCCACCCCTTAGATCGAGATCCACTGATGCATGTTCACTCAGATGACTATGATCAATAGTGCGAGATGAGGGTAAAATTTTCAATGGATCTTTGAGTAAACATGGGCTTACCATGGGGTGAGATGATGTTAATTAATATAATTGATAGAATATAGAGCTCATAAGGCCTGCAAAACTACCAATTGGCATAACCTTGTGGATTAGCATATATTAAAGCTCAAGTATCTTTTAAATATCAATGGTATGTATTTATTCAAACCTATAAGATATAATGGTGAGAGATCAATGTAGAATTTTTAATAAATTTTAGAAAGACTATAGGAATTCTAAGTGGCATGACCTTGAGGCCAACTACAAATAGTGACTAATGGCATTCAACTCTCAGGATCAAGAATAATGAATTGCATTGGTCTGTGAAAGATAATCGAATAATGTGAGATTAAAGTAAGATTTTCAAAATGAAATAGTCAATTTTTTAAAATTAATGAGCAAAGTGTCATGAAAGTGCCATGAAGATGCCATGGTGGCACCATATAGGTAGAAGTGACAAATCTAGAGATCTTGTTGGCTTATAAAGGTGAAGGTATAAATTCAAGGATTTAAATCAAAGCTGAGGCAAAACTCACTTAAGTTCAAACAAGTTGATGTCATTAAAGCTTTGAGAAGTCTTACATAAAAGCCTTAGCTCATGTAAAAGACCTACTTTAACCCTGTATTGAGTACATTTGAACCCATAAGAGTGAATTATCATTTAATCTAGAGCAATTTAATCTAGAGCCAACTAATAGTCTACTAGTGAGCAATTTGATCTAATTCAAACCATGACAACCCAAAAAGGCACTTCAAGGGAAAATATAAAGCTCTATTTGACTTTAGATGTTGAGGGGAGAGTCTTCAAAGATGTATAATTTGATGCCACTACCCTAAACATGGGAGAAAACACTTGGTCCAAGCTATTATGGACCATTGAAGAACAACTAGTCATCACAAAGGAAGAGGAGAAGAACTTGTCTATGAGAAGGAGATATTATGACATAGTGGCTTTTCAGATGATAATACTACACCTTGCAATAGGAAAGATCAAGGTAATGCAATGTATTTATGTCTTGTCTCATATTTTTAAAGATTACAAAATTGATAAAGGCATGTTAATAAATGAACACACTCATAAAATTATAGCTTATGTCTTAGCCATATCTTTTGAGAATTATTATAAGCTACTTAAGCCACAAATAAACATGACCACCACAAATAATTGGGCTAATAAAAATGACCTAAAAATCATCCTTACCATGTGGCTATATTCTAGGAATCAAGTATTCTTAGACTTTAATGGTAACATCCCAATTAGCCAATTCAGACCTAAGATCAAAATGATTATGACCTTGATGAACAAGCTGTGTGGGAATCTAACCACCACCTATGTGGATAAAATATAGGTACCTTTTGTCTATTTTATGGTTTAAAGGGAGATCACCCTCACGTTGGTGATATTGTTAGCAACTTCTTATGTAGATAGATTTCCACAATCAATAAAAGGACTAGGGGCCAATTTTACTTGTCTTACTTGTTAGATGCCTTGATCGCCATCATAAAGAGCCTAAAAATTAGAGAATGGTGACCTAAAGCGACATAGATGGTCTCCCAATATTATTCAAAACTACACATATTCAAATAAAGGGACCACATCCATGTCTTTTGTGACTGTGTCTATCCAACCTTAACTAAGGCCATAACTAGTTATCTAATGGAAAGAATTGTTCCTTTGGTTGAGAAATAAATTAAATCCATTGGTGACATATGGTTATATCTATATTTCACCATCATTAAAGTTTAAGGAATCTAGGGCCAACCCCTTAGGCTACCCATCCATGTCCCCAACAAGCTTTTAGAATAGGAGGTAACTTACCAATTGTTTTATGGTACTGATAGTCTATGCAAAATTAAGAGGAAAGGACTCCTACACAACCTCCCAATTACTATTGCAAGGACCATATTTAAGCAATGGGAAAATGTAGATGAAACATCTAGACATAAGACTTCTTTTAGTCTATAACTAGATGAACTGAGACAGTGGGATCCCCAAGGCAAAGTCAAGGGGAATCTAAAGCCCAAAGGGATAAACATGACTTATGAACACTAGCCTAGATTCTATGACCCAATTTATATAAATGCCTCTTCCTTCATTGAGGTCTTAACAAGATTGAATAAATTCAACATCACTCCAGAAGCTAGGATGGAAAGGGAACAACAAGGAAGTGATGATAGGTGACAATTGGGATCTAGACAATACCATTTTCTTAGTGGAGAGTCATCCAAACCTCCACAACCATAAACTAAGATCCAAAATCCTAAGGTACTAAGCTATAAGAAATGAGACATAGTGAATTTGATTCATCTTCAACATAGGTAGCAAAACTAGAATCACAGGTTGAAGGAATTGACATAATAACATTGGACCCTAAGGAGATAATGAAAGATGCTTTGAAGATACTAGCCAATGCCTATAAATATGATGAATAAGAGGCTCAAGATGGGGAAGTAGAAGAAAATAAGGGGAAGGAAGTTGTATTTGATGTATTCCCTATTACCATACCTACCCCAAAGAGAAAAGTTGAGCTAGCATTAGTTCCATTAGGGAAGAAGAGACCCAAGTTAGCCTTCACTCATCCTTTAAGTGAGGTCAATCATTTTAGTTATGTTAACCCAATCCAAGGACCAACCATTATTTAGTGGTTCATATATGGCAAGTTAAACAAAATTCCTACTCTACACCATCTTTGGGCAATAATCAAGTTTGTAGACATAACTATACATAATGAGCTCAAGCCATGGATTGTATCTTTGTAAAAGGAAGAGGAGTAGATGATGGTTACTCCAAGAGAATCAATTGGAACTCAGATTGAAAACCCCACACATAAATTGAGACAATATTTAGTTGGTGTTAGGTTTGACCCAACAATAGTTGGGTTATAAAGAGTTACTAAAAATAAGGCCATGATAGGTAGAGAAGAGTTCACTTTCCAAAAAGTGGAACCATTCATTAAACTAACTCCTATTAAAGGACAAAGGCCAGCTGAAAATCCTATTTTTGAGGAAAATGTGCTTGAATTGGCCCAAGCTTAATCAACATAATTATAACCTACCTTCAAGGGCATATAACAACAAAGAGAGAATATGTAAAGGTAAATGGAAAATTTAGAGAGCCAATCTATATTGTTGGTTCCTAATGTTATGATTAAGTGTTTAAGGAATCTACCTATGATATGTTTGACTCCTTAAAGTCAACAAGGTTTAGGCAAATTGTGTTGGGTCAATAAGATGAAAAAGTCAAGGACTTAGTCACTCATTAACAAAATTTAAGGGATAAAATGAAGGAATTAATCAACATCTTGGTGGAAGATCAAATTTTCAATTTCAAAACCATCAGCCTAGATAATTTGAACATAGTCATAGGACTAATTGTGGATAAGATTAAGAGCTTAAATACATGGTCTAAAATTTTGGAAAGACTCCTTAAGGATGACAAAGAGCTACTAGTCAGGATGGAACATTTCCTTAGATCCATGATCCTCAAACCAACTACACTCAGCTCCATGGGCCTCATCACAAATGAAGAGTTCAATCATAGAACCAACCTGGTCATATAGGAAGTAAGGAAAAAAATCCAAGGAAATTATATAATAGATAACAATAGGCTCATGGATATGATCCTAACAATAAAGGAAAAGATTGTTGAAGCTAAGAGCATTAAATAGGCCTTGGGGAGAAATGATAGGGACTTTTAAGACCTAGATTATTAGGAGGATGAGTTCTTCATGGATCTAGTTGTTAATTTGAAACTAATTGATAAATAACACCAGAGAGCAATGAATATACTATAATAGCAATATGTTATTTCATCAACACAAAGGCCCTAAAGTCAAGAAAGTTGAATTAAGATATTCTATTCTACAAAAGCATTGAATATTTGAAAATAGGATATTATTTTTTGAAGGCATGTGCAACTTGTTAATCACATTGCCTATAGGTTATTCCATAAGGAAAAGTCTAGTGTATTCAAGAACTTTGCAAAAGGACAACTATCCTTGACACCTATACTTTTACAATTATATATGAATAACTGGTATACTGCATTGGCATTCTATAAAAGAAGCATTACCATTTGTAAAAAAAGGATGTAATTTTTGAGCCAAAAACATGGTAAAATTTTTGAGTAATTAATGTAAGCAAGGAATTGTGCAAAGATTCTCCATATTCATTTGTGTCACTTATTATGGTTTTGCTCTCACTTGTTTGTTCCTATTTCTAGATTTGAATGGTTTTTATGAATTCTTAATGTGAATATTTTTATTGTAGAGTTGTCAACTTATGTCAATTCTAAGTTGATTAAAATTTATTAGGTTCATTTTGTTTCATTTACTCTTCTTGCATTTAGGCTAATGTTTTTTGCTTATAGGGTAAATATTTAAGAGAACTTAGTTCTTATGTAAATTTTTTATTCCTTAGATGTTTGCTTAATGTGCTATAACATTTGAAATCATGTTATTTCATGTTACACATTTGTTAAGTGCATACTTGGATGATATTTAAACTTTGTGATGATGTTTGGGATGAAGATCAACAACAACTCTTTTCGACCCTACCTTTCCTTTTGCTCCTTTTTAACCATATCACTCTAGCTTAATTTCCATTGTAAATATTCATTTTAGATTAGTCTTTAGATTATAATTTGATCATAATTGACTAATATTAGCTTATATTAATTCACACTTTATAAGGATAAATATTTGGCCATGATGGCTCCCAACCACCAAACTTTATAAATATTGTGAAACAATCCACTTGTTTTACCTCTATTCCATAGATAGATAACAAGATTATCACAACGTGAAACTCATGCACTAAATTATTTAAATTATAAAATGATAAGTATAATTTAAACACTCTAAGAACTTGTGATACATATTAAGCCATCAACAGGTAGAGATTCACTAGCACTAGAAGGAGGGCACATTAGATATTTATAGATTTAAAGTATCTTTGCTCATTTTTGTGAACTGTGTTCAAAGATTGGTGTAACCTTTACACAATTATGTCATTCTTTGTCCAATTTTGTAAATATCATTTATCTTTAAAATATTTGACCCATAGTTGTGCTTCCTTTAGAAAAGATCAACATTCTTTGAAGGTATATGCTTAAATATGGTAAAGATGGATTAAGCTTTGTCAATTCAACATGTTTCAGGTTAGTAATAGTTGTTTTGATCAAATATTCATATATCCTTTGCCAATTTGAGTTCATTTAAGCTTAAACATGTAGATATCAGTCATACTTACGTGTTTAGACACATCTTTGAGCTTACTTAGTTAAATTTTGTTGTCTTTTGTCATTCTTTATACAAATATTTTCAAAATTTGAATAATGTGCAAGTATAAATATTGTTCCTTAAAAAGATAAGACTCGTGCATCATATTTGAAATAGGATTCAAAGCCCACAAGCTAGAATTACCAAGAGTCAGGATAAGGTCATCTTCAAAGACTAGATAACCTCTTCTTTCATTATAAGTTCATAAGAGAATTAGGTGAGACAAAGGTAAGTGGAAGCTTTCAAAGTCTTTGCTAAATTTACTAGTTAAAAGTATTCCAATGTTCGATCCCTATCAAGGTATGACTTGGCTAGGTGGTTCTTCAATCAATGTGCCAGGTGTGGTATATGACCTTACTCATAATCCTACAAATTATTTTCCAATATTTAGTCCTAGTAGTATTATAACAACTGAGGAACATATTAAATCATTCAAAGTTGTTTTGAGATTGTTAAATGTCATTCATGAATATGTAACATGTAGACTATTTGCTTTCACTTTTAAATACACTGCATATGAATGGTTTCTAAATATCCCTAAAAATTACATTACTAGTTGGGTTAACTTTAATAATGTCTTCATTGACTAGTTTGGTAGAATTATTAGTCCTTGTTTCCTGTATGAGTAATTCACTAGAGTGAAAAGGGATGCAAATGAGCCCTTAAGATCCTTCAATGATAGTTTCCAAAAATGTTTAGTAGGACTATATATCCTTACAAACCTGATGAGGCTTTATCCTTAAAAATATATAAGGATGCCTTAGATCCTATGACTTTCATATCGATAAAGAGAGTTATTAGACCCATGAACACATTAGCTTTAGCTTATGTTGAGGATATGGTCATTAATGATGATATGCAACCCCAAGGACAATTATCATACTCCATTATTAATTCCAATCCACATTTTCCCATTCTAAATTTTATTCCCAATGCTAACGAAAATGTGCCCACCCTAAACCAACTTCTAGTCATGAACCAACTACCTTTGAGACATGTTCATCCTACTCAAAACCTAGGGTTCTTGAACAATGCTTCCCATGGATCTCATCCTCAAGATCAAAAAGCTTTGATGCCTATAGCTATTGCTAATACCCAAGTTCATAATTCTAGGGCCCCAAAGAATGAGAGTGACTCTATCCTCAAGATGGTTCAAAATCTTAGCACTAACTTCCTTTAGTTTCAAAATCAAGTAAGAAATACTAGAGAGAGATCTAGTAGGAATTTCTCCTTTTAGAGGTTCAATAGGCCTACTAATAGATTTTAGAATCATAGTTACCACAACCACAATAATGATGAATCATCTACTACTAAGACTATGCTTGATATAAATCTTACTGATGTTACTTTACCTGACTATTGTAGAGTTCATTTCACTTCTAAGCATGGGGAAATAGACTATGTTGAATTTTGTAATGCTTTTAAATATTTCAAAGAAGAATTAGATACTTTTGAGGTTATCCCTAATAAATATTATGATGTAGGTACATCTAGTTCCTCAAGGTCATCTAGATTTGTTAATTCAACTCTCATGGTGGAGATATTTAAGTTCCATTTCCAAGAGGACAATGAGGCCGAGGATATTTTTGAAGATATTCATGCTTTTCAACAATTTTTGAAGAAGACTTATCCTTTGAGAAATAGGTAGTAGAAACAACCATTGACCACTTTAACTCCTCCAAATAACTTTGAGACTCCTTTTGATACTACTTCAAATAATAATGCAGAGCCTCCTAAGGGAAGTAATTCAAACCCACTATTAATACATCTAATTCTTCTAATAGGACTGGGTATAATATAGTAGATGACATGAATAAGATCAAAGCTAACAATACGTTGCATGAGTTGACACAAATTACTGAACAAAGGCATATATTTCTAGAATCTTTGTCTAAAAAATATGGTAAGTCTCAAAAGTCTTCCCATGATAATGTTATAATATACAAACATAAGGTAGATGTTTATCTTTTCCTAATTACAGTTAGGATCTTTGGTAAGAATCTACATAATTATTTATTAGATTCTAGTGAATATAAAAATATTATGCCTAGGGGTATTTGTGAACAATTAGGTTTGACTCCCATTAAATCTAATAAAGTTATAACTGAATTAGATAAATCATGATTTAAATTGATTGGTGAATTATTGACTATTCACATGCAAATTACTTTAGAACCAACAATCCAATAGTTTATTGATATCTAAGTGATGTACATCCCTTATGCTTATGGAATGATATTAAGCAGAGACTAGACTAGGGTATTGAATGATTATAAGTCAACAAATTGTTCACATATGTGGTTGCCTTGGAAGGGAGTCCCCAACTAAATTAGGATAGAAAGGTAGCCTAAAATGAGGCATACAATCACTTAGTATAATTTAATCAATGAGAAGGGTAACATAGCCAAATCTAATTTAGGAGTTTTCAATCTTGAGATTGCTAAGGTATGTGATTTTGAAACTCCTCATATTGTGCCTAAACTATGGAAGTTACATTTTAATGGTGCTAGGTGTAAGTGTGGGTTTGGAGTAGGAATGTTTCTAACGGATTCCGTTGGTAAAGAGTATTTTTATTATTATAGACTTTAATTTCCATGCACTAATAATCTTTTAGAATATGAAGCACTAATATTAGGTTTGCAATTTTCCATCAAGTATAAAGTTGAGGAACTACTAGTACATGGTGACTCAAAAATAGTAGTTAACTAGGTAAGGAGTAAGTACCAATGAAAATTGTCATACCTTAAGAGGTACAAGTTTAGAGTCTAGGCTTTACTTGAGTCTTTTGATGCTTTCAACTTTGAATCCATCCCTAGAGAATAAAACAAGGCAACTAATGAGCTAGCATCTACTGTAGCCAATCAAATTCTAGACCAAGACTCTCCAAACTTTAGTATTGGACTAATTCCCTACCCTTCCATCCTTGATAATGTAAACTATCTAAAGGTATTCATGATGATCAATAGATCATAGACTTCATGACTAGTTCAAGAGTATTTGAAGGTCATATTATTGATGAGGCCAATCTCCTTAATGATGAGAACACTGAAAGCAAACTTAATGATAAGGTCATCTAGCTGAATGACAACAAAATTCCTAAGGTAATGATTTACTTAGATAGGTTATTTAATTAAGATAAACTAGATGAGAAAACTAAGATTACAAAACTACATGGGAAGGATTAAAAATTAATTGATCTTGGGCCTCAAGATCAACCTTATCTAGTCAACATTGGTATAACATGTACAAGCACTAAAAACAAAAGAGTTAAAGAGTAGTTGACTAGATACAAAGACATAATACCATGGTTTGATGATGACTTAAAGATTTTTTATCTAAAAGTTAACACATAATATACTTTAAAGGAGAACTGTAAACCTTTTAGACAAAATCAAATCCTGTCAACCCTATCTTATAACCAATGATATAGAAAGAGGTCAAGAATATTTTAGATGTCAGGATTGTGTTTACCATTAGGCACTCCACTTGGGTGGCTAATTTAGTGCTTGTCAAAAATAAAAATCATGAAATTAGGCTATGTATTGATTTTAAAAACTTGGATATGGAATTTAAAAAGGATAATTATCCTTTACCCTCTCTTGACTAGGTTATACAAATTATTTCTGGTTCAGCTATGATGTCTTTTCTTGATGGATTTTTAGGATATAACTAGGTGTTGGTGAATCAAGAAGATAGGATGAAAACTATATTTAATACCATGTGGGGTACATTTTCCTACAAGAGAATGCCTTTTGGATTGATAAATGAAAGAACCACATTCCAAAGGCCCATGGATCATTCTTTCCAAGGTTTGACAGGTAAGAGAATTATTATATACATTACTGACATGACTATATTTTTTAAAAATAGGGAGGATCACATCATGTACTTACAATAGGTATTTGAAAGATGCAGAAGGTATGGAATTTCTCTCAACCCAAAGAAAAGTATTTTATGTGTTAGCAAGGGAAAACTATTACAACACGTTATCACTACAGAGGGAATCTCTATAGACCCTGATAGAGTAGAAGTTATATCTAAGATCAAGCCCCCTAATAGTAGGAATGAATTGAAGTCATTCTTTGGTAAAATAAATTTTGTAAGAATTATTTTTTCTCATTTTGAAGAAATAGTAAAGCCTTTGAATGACATGTTGAAAAAAGAAGCTAAGATCACTTGAAATGAAGAGACAAAGAAAGCTTTCAAGGACATCAATGAAGTAATTAGGCAAGCCCCAATCCTAATAAGTCTATAATTCACCTAATATTTTTATCCTTACTCCTTTGCTTTAGGTCATACAATAACTAAAATTTTAACTCAGAAAATGGATGGATCTAACAATCCAATAGATTTTCTGAGCACTAAACATAAAAATGTTGATTTAAACTAATCTTTAATTAACAATAAAGCATGTGCTTTGGTCAAGGTAGTAAAAAAGTTTAGACATTATATCTTTAGGAATAAGGTGCATGTCATTCTGCCAAACCTTACCACCAAACTCATGCTAAGTAAAAGTGAACTTGGAGAAAGGAGAGGTAACTAGATGTTTTTACTCCAAGAGTATGACATCAAGATGAAGACCACCAAATTGGTAAGATGTTAAGGTTTGATTTAACTGATTTCTAATACTAACCCCAAGCTAATTGTTATGCAGGTAGAATAACAAAGTTTCAAACCTAATGATTGGTATGATCCCATTATCCACTTACTAATCAATGGTTATTATCCTATAGGGTTAATTAAATAACAAAAAAGAGATGTAAGGCTCAAAATAGATCACTTTCTAATCAAATATGGAGTGTTATATAGAAAAAACTTTGAGGTCATTTATTTGAGGTGTGTCTCCAAAGAAGAAGCAGCCAAGATCATGAACACTTTTCATGAGAAGCTAAGAAGTGGACATCCATCTAGAAGGACTAAAACACATCAAGTATTAAGAGCTAGTTACTACTAGCCTACAATATTTAAGGAAACTCACAAGCATGTGAGAGAATGCCACTCACATTAGGTATTTAATACCAAAGAGCCTAAGGAAACCATGCCACTAAGACTAGTAATGGTTGATAAACCCTTTGCCCAATAGGGGATAGATTTTATAAGGGTCACAAACCCCAATTCCTCTGATGGTCATAAGTATGCTCTAACTACTACCAACTATTGCAGTAGATAGATTGAGGTAGTGGTAAATAAATAGTGCATGATCAAAGAAGTGATCAATTTTTTAGAATAAAACATATGCACTAGGTTTGGGACACCTATATCTCTATTTTGTGACAATGGATCTGATTTTATATCGATTAAAATGATAAAATTGGAATATGATAATAACATCATTCTCAAATTCTCCTTAAACCATTACCCTTAAGGCAATGAAGTATCTGAATCAACAAATAAGAGCTTGATGAAGGCAATCAAGAAGTTTGTAGTAGATGAACCTAAGACATGGCACAAGCTTATCAAAGACACCATTTGGGTAGATATAATGAGAATAAAACAAGCCCTCAAAGCATCACCCTTCTTACTAGTGTATGGCCAAGAACCCATCTTCCCCATGGCCCTCAAGCTACCAATGTACAAGTTCATGCAAGAATATATTGAGGAAGACCAAGAGCTTGAAAATTCAAGGTTACTAGACATCATATAAATGGAAGATGTGAGAGAAGAGGCTTTTCCCAATTTTAGTAGACACCAAATCATAGTCAAGAGGAGGTTTGATAAATGATCAAAAATAAAGGTGTTCAGGTAAGGAGACTTAGTTCTTATTTGTGACAAGGCATCTAAGCTTAAAGGTAAACATGGGAAGTTCACACCTCTATAGATAGGTCCCTACTATATAGCCGAGATAATTTGAGACAACACCTTCAAGATGAAAGACCTATAGGGAGTAGATTTCACATTAGCCACTAATGGTCAATATCTCAAACACTACTTCTCTATTGTCCCACCTAGGGTTTTCATGGAATGACTGTAAGACTATTTAGAATTAGTTTAGGTAGGCTATGTTAGTTTCATTTTGTTTCTTCTTCATGTCCCTTATTTTACATAAGTTTTTATATATTTGTTTTCTCTTCCTTGGCTTTCTTCTTTGTTGCTTTCTATTGAGTGTGTTTACTTTCTTTGCTTTGTTCCTTACTCTCAACAAGTCTTTTTGGATAACCCTTAGCTAAAAGTTCATATAATTACTCAAGAAATCCATAGTTCAAAAATGTAGGTATGAATCTTAAGCATATGTTGATAATATATTTTAAATATGATCTTGATGTTATAATTTATAGAAACTAGTAAGGACTAATGGATAGGTTAGTTGTTTCATAAGGTTTTAAACCTTGTTTTTATCTAAGCCTAGTTTTAAGAAGGATTGCACGTATGGGATGAAAGCTTAAATTATTAGGGCATAATCATAATTGAAATTAAAAAACAGCCTTACCAAAGACAAAGGTTGAAACCACATGTGATTATCTAAAGATCAAACATTTGACTAAATCCCTAAACCTAGCTAACTTAGTTCCTAACCTTTGCTAGAAATCCAAAATGATCTCAAAAATACAAAATAAGAGCTTATTGTAAAATCAAAAGCTTTCCAAGCAAAGGCGATTCTAGTAATATCCATCAGGGTAATGGATCTTAATTGGCAATGGATCAAGACCTTGAGTGGAGCCAAAGGCATCTCTGTCAAGGCTTTGGATGCTTGGCTAGTAGCAAAACAATGTCGAATGATTTCTTAAGCTAAAACATGGTTCTTAATGGATATCCAAACATGCTATAAGTTAATTTTAATGATTAAAGGCATGAAATATGGAAGTTATTCCCTAAATCCCATGACAAATATTAAGTGGAATCAAAGCACACACATAATATGACTAGGTTTTGATGTTTGATCCTAATTATGTAGGCACAAAACTTGTTTTAACCATGAACTGATCTTGATAATGGCATTGATCAAGTGGACTAGGTAATCTAATTGTTTATTTGAACTAGAGTCTCTAAATTCTAACATATGGTTGTATTTCCCCAAGAAGTCACCATTTTTTGAGGTCAACATACCCCCATTTCTAAAAAATGGGGACCCTTGTGTCAAATTGTAAAAATTTATACCTTAAAATTGAAAATTCACTTTATTAGAGTGTCACTAGCATGTTTTCACATTATTTATATTTGAAGGTCATCCACACCATGATTTGGTTGGATAATTTATTCATGGCTCTGATTTAACCTTGTCTAAATTTGCTAAAAATGGATCTTTTTCTTTTAGGTTACAAGTCTAATGGAGTTCATTTGTAACATACAATGTTTGGGTTTCAAAATTTTATGGTTTTATCTTAATTTCATATTTTACTAGCCTTTGGTCTATTGAAATCCAAATTGAATGCATTTTGACCATCGTAAAACCCTTTCTCAAAATACCTTAGCACAAGTTTCTTTGGACCAAATTCAAAATTAGTGAGAACATTTTACATGGGAATAATTAATTATGCCATGGACATAATTTAATTTTTATCCTAAGGCTTAGTCATGTTTTTCAAGATAACCAAGCCCTAGTCTAAAAATTCTATGTTGGCTCCCTTTGTTCCCTTTTATCTTAGCATGGTCCAACTTTATTATTTGTGGGGTCATTTTTATTATTTTTAAACTTAGATCAAGACTTTGGCCTAAAGCTCTAATTTTTATTTATCAATAAGAATAAATCCTTGGTCTAAAACCTTAGTTCGAGTTCTATGTATCCTCGAGCCTAACTTAAAAATTATGTTAGTCTATATGATCAATGACCTAATTTTAGTTTGATGAAAAGATCCAATGGAACATTATCCAAGTTGGAAAATTAATCCATGACAAAAAGGATTAAGGCTTGAGATGTCCCTGAGATCAATGACCTGCAATTACTTAAGCAAGATAATCCAATAGTGGGTATCGAGTCATGGTTTGAACAGAGGCCAAAACAAATGTTGTGATGACATGAATCATAACCATATTAGACATAATAGTGAGTATTAAATGATAGCCCACCCCATGGATTGATATTTGATGATACACATTCATCTTGATAGAGTAAATCTAATAGTGTAAGAAGGACATTGATTTTTCAAAAGGAATTCAAACCAAATAAGGTGTCTTTATGTGGCATAAGTATGTTATCCTAATGTAAGTTGATATTGTAGAGTACAAAAATCTTGTGGGATTTCCAAGTGGGATGACCTCAGGGCTTAATGCAAATAGGATCCAATCTTACTCAACCCCACATATCATGATCTAATAGAGCATGTTTATTCAAACAGGATCTAATGGTGTGATATCAAACTAGGAAACTAAGTATAAGGTCCCTTTTATTAATACATAAACCTAGGATTAAATATTATTCCATGTCTCTTATTATTCATGAGGTCACTTTAATATATTTTAAACCTATCTCAAGACTTTAGATTAAAAGGTTTTATTTGTATGGAAACTTTAATCTAAGACTTTGACTTAAGTTTTGCATTTTCCTAAGCCTAACTTTAATATTTCCTATTATTTATAGGAACCAATCTCACTTGGATTAATGGTCATAATTTCAAAGGATCATGATTTTACCCCTTCCAATGTTGCTAAAACTAGTTGCTTGTGTTGCATGATCAATGGAATTTCATTTAGGAATAAACATACTTAGGGTTTATTGATTAAAATGTTAAAATGGTCCTTTTATTGGACTTTGTTTTGAAATTAATTGAATCCATTTTAAACCATTATTATAACCCTAGTCTAATTTTTTGACCTAGGTCCCTTTTATTTAAATTCATATTTTCATGGGAACAATTATAAGTGCCATAGACTAAGCCTAATTTTTACCCTAAGGTTTAAGTCATGCTTTTCAACATGACCAAATCTTAGTCTGAATATTATGTGTGTTCCATTTATATCCCATAAACACATGGTACCTTTTACTATGTTCTAACTTATCTTAAGGCCTTACCCTAAAGTTTCATCATATTTATTTATATAATGAAACATTAGGTTAAAATATTATACTAGGTCCTTTTATTATTCATAGGGTCCCCTTTTATTATGATCTAAACTTAGAATAAATTTTGAATCCTAAGGTTCATGTTCATGTTTATCAACATAAGTAAAATACCTTAGTATTAATATTTTATCCTAAGACCTATGCATTTTACTGATCTTGAATTAAACAGTTTATATTTTGGATCAATGACATGCATCAACAAAGGCATGATTGATCTGATAGAGAAAAACTAGTCAAAATTTTAATGATGTCCCTGAGATGGAGAGAAGGTGACAAGTGTCATGGTTTCAGCCAAGGAACAAAGATTAACTAATGGCAACCCACCCCTCAGATCAAGATTATATAATACATGTTCACTTGAATGATGATGATCAATGGTACACAATGAGGGTAGACTTTTAAATAGAGATTCAAGTAAATGTGAGACCACCATGGGATGAGAGCAAATTAAATATTATAACTAATATAATTTAGAGCTAAGAAGGGTCATGAGACTACCAAGTGGCACAAACTTAGGGCCTAGTACACATTAAAGCTTAAGCATATTTTAAAGATCAATGATACATATTGATTTGAACCCTTAAGATCTAATGGTAAAAGATCAATGTAGAATTTTCAATGAAGTTCAGAAGGCCCAAGGGACTACCAAATGACATGACCTTAGGGATAAATACAAATAGTGGCCAATGGCATTCAAATCTCAAGATCAAGATTGATGAATCACATTGGTCCATGTAAGATAATCAAATAGTGCATGATTAAATAAATATTTTCAAAAGGCAATGGTCAATTTTTTAAAATTAATGAGCAAAGTGCTATGAAAGTGCCATGACGATGCCACAATAGTACCACATAGGTATAAAATGAGAAATGTAGAGATCTTATGGGCTCAAAAATGTGAAGGTATAAATGAAAGGATCCAAATCTAATCTAAGGCACAAACTAACTTATGTTTGAACAAGTGATTGAAATTAAAGATCTGAGAAGAATTGTAAAAAATCCCTAGCTCATGTAAACACCCTAATTTGACTCTTTATTGAGTACAATCAAACCCATAAGAGCGAATTATCATCTAAGCTAGAGAAATTTAATCCAAAGTTGAAGAACAATCACTAGTGAGTAACTTGACCTAATTCAGACCATGGCATCTCAAAAAGTAACTTTAAGGGAAAAGACAGAGCTCTATTTGACTTCATATGTCAAGGGGAGAGTCTTTAAAGATACAAAATTTTATACCACCACCCTAAACATGAGAGACAACAATTGGTCCAAGTTATTCTAGACCATTCAAGAGTAATTGATCATCACAAAAGAAGAGGAGAAGAACTTGTCTATGAGAAGGATATATTATGATATAGTGGATATTAAAATGACAAGCCTACACTTTTTAGTGGCCAAGCCTAAGGTTTTATTGACATTCTATCTCCTATTTTTAAAGATTGGAAAATTGATAAAGGCATGTTCGTTAATGAACACACTCACAAAAGTATAACTTATGTCTTAGCCATCAATTTTGAGAATTATTATAAGATACCTAAGCCCCAAATAGACATGACCACCATAAATAATTTGGCTAAGGAAAATTACCTAAAAACCATCCTTACCCCATGGTTGTATTTTGGGAATCAAGTATTCTCAGACTTCAATAATGAACATCCCAATTAGCCAATTCAAAACTGAGATCAGAATGATTATGAACTTGATGAAAAAGTTGTGTGGGAATCCATCCACCACATATGTAGATAAAATATGGGTACCCTTGGTCTATTTTATGGTTGGAAAGGAGATAACCCCTCCCCTTGGTGAAGTTATTAGCACTTACTATGTAGATATATTTCCATAGTTAAGAAAAGGACTAAGGGCCAATTTTACATGATGTCAAACTTATTGGATGCCTTATTTTCCAACACCAAGATCCCCAACCTTAGATAGTAGTCACCTTAATGGAAAAAGATGGTCTCCCAATATTATTCAAAATTGCACATATTGAAATATAAGGACCACATCCATTTCATATATGATTGTGTCTATCTATCATTAACTAAGGTTATAACTAGTCATTCAAGGCAAGAGATAGTCCTTTGTTCAAGAAATCAATTAAATCCATTAGTGACATATTATTATATCTAAATCACACCATAATCAGAGTTGAAGGAATCTAGTGCCAACCCCTTAGGCAAACCATCCATGTCCCCAACAAGCTTGTAGAATAAGAGGTAGCTTACCAATTATTCCATGGTATAGATGATCTATGCAGACCAAAAGGAAAAGACTCCTCTGCAACCTCAAAATTGCTATTATAAAGACAAAATTCAAGAAATGGGAAAATGTAGAGGCAACATCTAGACATAGGATCTCTTTCAATCTATAACTTAATGAATTGAGATAGTGGGATCCCCAGGGCAAGGTCAAGGTGCATTTAAAGGCCAAAGGGATAAACGTGTCTTATGAACACTAGCTTGGATTCTATGAATGAATATACATAAAGGCCTCTACCTTCACTTAGGTCTTGATAAGATTGAAGAAATTCAACATCACTCCAAAAGCTAGGATGGAAAGGGAACACAAAGGAAGTGATGACAGGTGGTAGCTGGGGTCTAGATAATACCATTTTTTTAGTGGAGAGTCATTCAGACCTCCACAACCATAAACAAAGATCCAAAATCTTGAGGAACTAAGGCCATAATAGAGGAGACCTAGTGAAGTTGCTTCATCATCAACCCAAGCAACATAACTATAATCATAGGTTGAAGGAAATGACATAATAAAATTGGACCCTAAAGAGACAATGGAAGATGATCTGAAGATGCTAGCCAGTGCCTATAAATTTGATGAAGAAGAGGCTTAAGTTGGGGAATTAGAAGAAAATAAAAGGAATGAATTTGCATTAGATGTAGTCCTTATTACCACACCTACCCCAAAGAGAAAAGTTGATCTAGCATTGTTTCCAATAGGGAAGAAGAGACCTAGGTTAACCTTCACTCATCCTTTGAGTGAGGTCAACCTTTTCAATGATGAGAACCCAATCCTGGGCCCAACCAATCCTAAATGGTTTATATATGGAAAGTTACATAAAATGCCAACTCTACACCATCCTTAGGTAATAACCAAGTATGTAGACATAACTATGCATGATGAACTCAAGACATGGATTGTGGATTTATAAAATTAAGAGGAGAAAAGGGTGGTTTCTCTAGGAAAATTGAGTGGAAATCAGATTGAAACCCTTACACATCAAGTGACACAATATTTAATTGGTGTCAGGTTTGAACCAATTATAGCTAGGCTATAAAGAGTTACTAGAAAAAATGTCATGATAGGAGGAGAAGATTTCACTTTCCAAAAAGTGGAACCATTCATTGAACTAACTCATGTTGAAGGAGAAAGACCAGGTGAAAATCCTATTTTTGAGGAAAATTTTATTTAATTAGACCAAGATCAATCATCATAATTACAAGTATCCATCAAGGGCATGCAATAATAAAGAGAGAATATACATAGCCAAAAGGAAAATTTAGAGAGCTAAGCCATATTGTTAGTTCCTAATGCTATGATTAAGATGTTTGAGTCATCTTTTAATGATATGTTTGACTCCTTAAAATTAACAAGGTTTAGAAAAAATGTATTGGGTCAATAAGATGCAATAGCCAAGGACTTAGTCACTCATTAACAAAATTCAAGGGACAAAATGAAGGAATTAATCATCTTGGTGGAAGAAAAAATCTCCAGTTTCAAAACCATTAGCCTAGCTCATTTGAACATAGTCATAGAAATACTTATGGATAATATCAGGAGCTTGAAAACATGGTCTAAAAATTTAGAAAGACTCCTTAAGGATGATAAGGAGCCACTAGTCAGGATGGAACATTTCCTTGGAACCATGATACTGAAACCAACTACACTCAACTCCATGGGCCTCATCAGAGATGAAGAATTTAAGAACAAAACCACCTTGGTCATGTAAGAAGTGAGGATCAAAAGTGTAGAAAAATTTAGAATAGACAAAAATAGGGTCATGGATATGATCCTAACAATAAAGGAAAAGATTGCTGAAGCTAAGAGCATTAAAGAGGCTCTAGGGAGAAATGATAGGGAGTTTGGAGACCTAGATAATTAGGAGGATGAGCTCTTCATGGAACCTATTGTTAATTTGAAACTAATTGATGAACAACGCCAGAGAGTAATGAAGATACTACAATAACAATACAAGATTTCATCAGTACAAAGGCCCCAAAGTCAAGCAAGTTGACTTAAGATATTCTATTCTACAAAAGCGTTGTAATATTTCAAAATAATATATTCTTTTGTAAATACATGTGTAACTTGTAAAGAACATTGCCTATAGGTAAGTCCATAAGAAAAATTATAGTGTATTTTATACCTTTGTAAAAGGATAGTTGTCATTGACACCTATACTTTTGCAATTGGATATGACTAATCGGTATACTACCTTGGCATTATATAAAATGAGTATTACCATTTATTAAAAAAGGAGAGGGTTTTTGAGCCAAAAACTTATGAAAAATTTTGAGCAATTAATGCGAGTGAGGAATTATTTAAATATTGTCCATACTCATTTATGTCATTTGTTATTATGGTTTCTCTCTTACTTGTTTGTTCTTATTTCCAAATTTGAATGGTTCTTATGAGTTATTAGTGTGCATATTCTAATTTTAGAGTTGTCAACTTTTTATAATGCTAGGTCAATTGAAATCTATTAGGTTCATTTCATTTCCTTTACTCTTTTTGCATTTGGGCTAATTTTATTTGCTTGCAGGGTAAATCTTTAAAGTGAACTTAGTTCTTATTTTCAATTTTCTTATTCCTTAGACATTTTCTTAATGTGTGATAATATTTGAGATAATGATATTCCATGTTACACATTGGTTAAGTGCATACTTGGATGATATTTAAACTCTATCATGACATTTGGGATGAAGATCAACAACAACTCTTTTCTACCCTACCATTCTTTTCTATCCTTTTTAACCAAATTACTCTAGCTTAATTTTCATTGTAAATATTCATTTTAGATTAGTATTTAGATTATAATTAGATCATAATTAACTAATATTATCTTAGATTACTTCACTCTTTGCAAATATAACTAGCTGGCCATGGTGGATCCCAACCACCAAACTTTATAAATATTATGAAACAATCCACTTACTTTTCCTCTATTCCATAAATAGATAATAATATTATCACAAGTTGTAACTCATGCAATGAATTATTTTAATTCTAAAATGATAAGTTTTATTTAAACACTTTGAGCACCTATGATACATATTAAGGCATCAACAGGTGTAACACCCACTAATCCAAATTAAATTCAAAACATAGATTTGAGACACCACTCAAATATGCTGTTTCTTCTTTATACTATGAATGATCTATCAGATTTCCATGAAACCAAAATAAAACTTATTCTAGAAAATGGAAAACTACCTAAAATAAGCAAGAAAGTAGACTAAGAAAAGCAATAAGTAGAAATGAAGAATGACTAATCTAGAAAACTTAAACTATTATAATAAAAAAATGATTGAAAATAGGAAAATAACTAATAAAAAAAATCTAACCTACCCATACCTCTATTAGGACACCTGTTGTTACTTAGAGACATCTCCAAATGGAGTAAAGCTAAAGTAATGCTTCAAAAATTATCCATTAATCTAGTGTGTTAGGTCATTACCTTAGAGATCCCTCAAACAAAAATCATTATTATCCAAGATGTCAAATATATAATAAGGTTTTGGATATAGTGGGGTGAACTTGTCATGCTGTCATTTATTTTCATGGGATTTTTCTCATATGAACACTAGGTCAGAAATATTGAATACTTTAGATTTTATTCTTTTATCAAATATTTTTTTAATGATATCCTAATGCTTACTAAAGTATATAGGGCTTCAATCTTGAAGTATTCCATCTATATGATATTTATCCATCTGGACTCTATCCTCTTTTCTGGGTCCCATATATTCCTACATGAATTGATATGTTGGAAACTTAATCATGATTGGGAATACTAGTTGCCTCCCATAGACTAGCAAATATGGTGAGGATTTAAGGGCTTGTTTGTACTAAGTTAGATCTACCCATAGTGTGTATTTAAATAAAATATGCCACTCTCTAGATTTATCTATAGTTGATTTATTGATAGAACCAATGAGGTTCTTCTTGGTTGATTCAACCAATATAATCCCTTGTGGGTAGTGATTTTAGGATGATCTAATGGTGATCTAATTGTCATGGGCCCAATTTATAAATTTAGATAATTGGAAATTTTGCCTATTGTCACAAACCAATGAAATTAGAGTATCAAACCTATTCGTGATATGTTCCTCAAGGAAATTGATCACATCTTGTGCTCTTAAGTTATTGGTGGCTACTAATTCAATCCATCTAGTGCAATAATTAATAAAAATGAGCACAAATTTGTGTCCAAATAAATAATTTGGGTTAATGACACCAAAAAATCTAATCCCTACTGGGAAAATGTCTTACCTTCGATCATGGGTTATATTGGCATTACTGTGTGAACTCTCTTTTCACTAAAAACTTGGCATTCATGGTAGGTCCTTATGTGAGAGTGAGCATCCTTGAGTGTTTTTGGAAAATAATAACCCATTATAAGGATCCTAAGGGTTGTAGTATTTCCATATGGATGGTAACTACCAATATTTTGATGTAGGTTCTCTATAATCTCCTGGGCTTCATCACATGATATGCATCTCAACTAGATGCCTTCATGGTTATTCCAATAGATAATTCCCTTTCTGATCATATGATGAATAATTTTGAGCCTTAAGGCTTCATTTTTCTCTCTTTTAAGTTCATGGGGACATGTTCTAGTGAGTAGGTATTGAATGATATCTAAATAACATTCTTCTTGGTAAACTTGTGTTTGGAAGACATCTTTGATGGTGATATGTGGGTCTATTTTAGTCATCAACTAGATAATAAATTTTCCTCTGATTAACTTATCATGTTTAATCTCAATATCAAAGTCTTGAAATTTCACCATCTATTATCCCCTATGCTCTCCCAACTCATTTTGTCCTAACGTAATATTGATAGTAGGATTTGGTACAATAACAATGGTCTTGTTCTAAAGAATGTACTATCAGAACTTATTTACCACTTTGAAAAGAGAAAAGATTTTTTTTCCAATCAAGGAATATATAAGCCCTACATACTTTAATTTCAATCTCATGAAATTAATATGATGTTCACTCTCTTCTTTATTTAATGTGATCACAACAATGATTGTATGTTATCAAGTGAACGAGTACAAGAAGAAGTCCTTACTGAAATATAGGAATGATAATATTTTGGCTAATGATATAGACTTTTTTATGTTTTGGGAAGACTTATTGGCCTCATGTGTCCATTCCACTTTGGTGTCCTATTTAAGCATTATGTTTAGAGGTTTGACAATTTATGCAAATCCTGATATAAAATTTCTTAAAAAATTAATCTTCCCAAAGGACATAAGATCCTTTTTGATATTTGGGAAAAATATTCTATAAATTTCCTTAATTTTGTTTGGGTTAATGATGATCCCATCTTTGGTGATAATGTGGCCCAACCACTTACCTTTAGCAAAGTTGAATATGCTTTTTTGGGGGTTTAATGAGATACCAAACTTCCTACATCTTTCAAAGATGGACTAAAGATGGTCTATGTGATCAACCCTATTTTTTAAGAAAACAATGAGGCTATCCATGTATATTATTATTCATTCACCTATTAACCCTTAAAATGCATGATCTTTGGCTCTTTAAAAATTAGCTCATTGCATTGATCAACCCAAATGACATCCATTCATATACATAAATTCCCCATTTTGTGGTAAATGCGGTCTTCATTCTATCCTCTGATTCAACTAACACTTCATTATATCCTAAAAATCCATTAAAACAATACATCATTCCATAACCTTTCACAGTCTAGATCACCTTATCCAATGAGGATAGAGGATAGTTATCTTTCTCAAAAGCTTTGTTAAGATTATTTAAATTAACACAGTCTAATTTTGCCATTATTTTTATGAGTAGAACTATATTAGCCACCCAAGTTGAATACCTAATAGGAAAGACAATCCTAGCACTTAGCATCTTCTCTACCTCCTTCTAGATCAAACATTATAGAATAGGATCAACCTATCTTTGTCTCTACCTGAATAGCTCATGATTAGGTTTGAGTAGAATTGTAAGGGTGATGACCTTAAGATTAAAGATCCTCAAATCAACATACATCCATGAAATTCCATCTTTATATCAAGTGATCAATTCCTTGAACCTTTATCTCTTATCTGGAGTGTAGCTTAAACTAATATTGACAAGATGTAAGTTTCTTTCATTAACCAAATTATGTAAGTTGAACTTAGACTCATTAACTCTAAGTTTTATTTATTATTAGGCTTGAAGATCTATATCAAATTATATTTCCAAGGAAACCATCACCAATGAGAGATAATTTTCCTTCAGTTGGATGACATCCTCTTCATCTAATTCCTTGTGGCATAAATGGTTTCTTTCCTCATCATCAATTATTTGTGACTTGAATTACCCTAAATTGGTCAGAAACTGGACGATCTGCTCACCATCATTGAGCACCTAAAAATTCTCAATGTTGTTTGATATTGATGAACAAGGTACCTTTTTGATAGAGAATTTTTGAACTTTTGACTATTGCAAGTTGTTAAATTTGTTGCTGAAGTGCCCAGTGAGTCAACACCTTAGTTTTGTTTCATTAGAATGGCCACTATATTGAAAGACTCAAATGACTTGATTAAATCATAGGATTTGTGTTTTTATCTCTTTAAATATGACAAATTACATTGATAATTATTTTTGACATAGTTGATGACTAGTTATGAGTCTCCATATACTAACAATTCCTTGATGGTGTTATTGAGAGCAAACTACAAACACATAATGAGGTCTTCATACTTTTCTCTGTTATTGGTGCATGATACTTAGAGCATGTTTACCACTAGGCACTTATTCCTTTATGGATTAAACAACTCAATACCAATACCTAATCCTTGATTAGATCTTGCTCTATCAAAATGAAGTGTCCATAATTGGGAAGGGCCCTGTACTTTTTCTTATACTTCATGTTTTTTAGTGAATGTATAAATTACAAGACTAGGAGATTTGTAAATTATTTATTCAGTAGTGGTTATATACTCTATAATAGGGTGCTTCATCCTTGGTTCCCAATCAATTACAATTTGGTTGGAAATGGCTCTCCATAGAAGCCAAATGTGAGCTAAGTCTATGTAAAGATATCCATTGAGATTATTCAACCAATACTTGCTCAATAATAGCCCATACCCTTTAGGAATATATACTACTAGTATGTCAATAGTCATTTGCACACGAGGTTCTGATGCAACCTAGATGCGTACATCATTAAGTTGTATTATCATGGGCAGTACTATTTTATCATGCTACCAAATAGTCCTCATGGATGGACTTAGGGTTAAACCAAGATTTTGGCAAATAAAGGTTGACATCACAGTAGATGAAGCTTTAGAATCCGCCAAATAGTCATGTATATTTTTGCCCAATGCTTGAATGGTTAGTAAGAAAGGGGGAACCTTAGGCTTAATTTTATATATGGTAGTTTTTGCCTTTTCTATAATAGACTTCCATATGATAGACTTCCATAAGAGATCCTTCTATTATGTGATTTGCAATAGTTCATGGAGGGTAATATTAGCCTTGATATTTTTCATATCCTCAAAAATATTATATCCTCCCTTACTCTATTCTTATCTATGTTGAGGTTGATCATTCCCTTTTGGGGGAAGAAGATTATTATTAACTTTAGGATTTAAGGATATAAATATATTATTAGGAGTATAAGTGGTGAGAGGTTATCCAATCTTAAGATTATAATTGTTCCTATCGAACTAATCAAATACTTTCACTTTATTAGAATTATCCTCAAGAATGTTGTTATCTTCACTAGAGAGGGAAACTTGTAAGTTTTAAAGACCATATCTAAAATTGAGGGGCTAGATTCATGAGGGATATCTAGGGGGTTCATCATTTGATCCTTTTTGAATATTTCCATCTGAAAATTTTAAATGATGTAAAGAATTCCAAATAGTTTAATTCCCCATGCTGTGATGTGTTATAAAATCTACACCAATTAAACAAATTTGTCTCCATGAAATTGATTTTTGGCAACTTAGTGGACTATTGTTGTACTACATTTTAGTGGGTCTATTGAAGGACCTGGTATATCTTAGAAAGCCAAAATTTTGGTCATAGTTATTATTGGTGGTATTGTACATCCTTTTTTGCTTATTTAAAAATTTAGTGTTCAACTTTTAGATCATTGTTTGTATATAATATAATTCATATTTGGTGGAGTCTACACCCTGAGCGAATGTTGTGTTGAAATGAGCAAGATGTTGATTTTTATAGTTATGTTAAGGGCCATTAATTTATGCCTAATTGTTCAAGAAAACATAATTATGATTTATTTCTTATTATTTCATGGGAAGTAGAGTATATAAATGATTTTGATTGAATATAGGGATATTTTGATAAGCATTTATAATTAGATTCAAAGATGGAAAACCCATATTGAATGTTTTCCCCCTGACATTTGAAGATTGAGCTAAGGATTGACTTGATTTTCAATGTTGATAGCTTCTTCATATACCAAGGATAAAGTATTGGTGATATAAAATCACCTCATAAATACTATAGTGATGGGATACAAATTGTTCTTATATATCCCAAGTGATATATCTACTTATAGTTTGTATACCATGTTTATCCAAGTGTATATCTTCTAAAAACTTACATTAAAGACTTTGATTGACTCATTGGGATCCCTCTTCATGATGGTAAAATGTTGATACATAAAACTTAGATTAGTAACTTGTCCAAACTATGCAAGGAAATTATTTTGACATGCATTCCATGAGGTGATGCAATTTCCTTTCAAGTTAAGACAACAATCATAAGAAAAATCTTATAAAGTAAATGGGAAAATTCTATATGCAACATGTTCATATGTGACATTTATTAATATTAGATCAGCCTTGAAATATTTAATATGTTCTTCTATCATTCTCTCACTTGAGGGGGAAAATCCAAGAAAATATTTCTCTGAATTCCTTGGTAAATTATGTTGATCTCTAGGAATGGTAATGACAGATCCAAATAACCAAGGTTGAGCTATATGATGGTTGATAAGTAGGTTGTTTCATACTAGGGAAGGTTTCCTAGCTTGGTTTACCTCAGGGATGGTCAGTACTAGTCTAGGCCTCTTAAGATTTGAAAAGTATTATACCAAAAGGCTAGTTTGGGATCTAGACCTTGTTACTTTCCTAGGTGTCTCCAGTGCAACTTTACATAGTGACTAACCTATACTATTGATAAAACACACAAGCGTGCCCTCATTCTAATTCTATCTTTTATTTTTATATTAATTAGGGTTTTATTCACACCACATAACATGAATGAGGTAACCTATAACATTTTAGGATCTCCATAGAAGTGAAGTTCTACTTTAGGGCATGAATTGGAGGTATACAGTTAAAACAACTAGTTGGTGGAATAACAAGTTGAGCTTGTGGGTTATTTAACTAGGTATATGGAAGTATATGTGAAATATAGAATAAGTAAACACTTAGTGAGTTGTCAAGGTATAAAAATATTCTATTATGGGTAGGTCTTAAAATAAACTAAAAAAAAAGGTAAAGGTAATGTAGAAAAGAAAGCCCTATAATTTCAAAGGATAGCTTCTAAGGATGTTTCTATAGTGGATGACTATCTCCAAAACCAATGTTTATCATTTGTAGATGACACACACTCATGAATAAACACAACCAAGAATTCTGGGGAAGTAGGTATAGGAAACTTAGTGGTCTCAATTGAAGGCTGGTCTCTTTAGATTTCTTATTGCATACCCTTAGTTGAGAGATTATAACTTAGACCATGAAGCTATGTAGAATAGACACAACACACACCTATAAGACTATATTGCAAGGAAATACTCTTGCACATCTTATAAAGTCAACTTAGTCTAAACTAATTTCCTAAATTCAATAGAATTTACTAACTGTAATAGTTATTGCACATCTATGATTAGTATATCAATGAAAACAACTAGGATCATCTATAGTTTTTTCACATTTCAAAATTATTAAATTGACACAGACAAATAAGATAAAACCTTAGTAACATAGAAAAAAGAGAAGGAAAAACAAACACACTTTCATGAAAATTGATGACTCGATTTCTTCCTATATTGATAAAAAATACAAACCATTAAAAGAGGGTTTTATATGTATTTAAAGACTTGGGAAAGGGGTCAACTCATATTCCAACTTAGCAAAGCTTCAATTTACATTTTTGATTAAACAAAACTTAAGCTCAGTTCTAATTTATGAAATTGCATATTACAAATTATAAATTAAAATAGTCATGTAATGTGCACATGTTGGAAAAAATAATTTAGTTCATTATAACTTAAATGCAATAAATCTTAACTAGTCATAATTATCTCGAATAAATAATACATGAAAAATTATATACAAAATTAGCCTTTAGCTAAGGCTTATTTGGTGACTACATTGCACTACTTGTTGTCATGCAAGGCACTGATGTGATAGCTTAAGCTGAAGTGGAGGTTGAAGCTGACATAATTGCTGAATTGGTAGTTGGAGTGAAGCTAGACTTCTTATTGGAATCCAATTCTTGATAGTGTTTATATCCAACAATATGTTAGGCCCTTATTATGCTCATATCTATAAGAGGTGGTCTATTCACCCTATTTATTTGTGCTATCAACCTTATCAACTCAATTTTGTTACACTGAAACTTACTTGGAAGACCTCTATTTTGGTAGCCTTATTACTTTTAGAACTTAATTTAGCCTCAATGTTGTTATGATCCCACCCTTGTGAACCCTGAAAAGACTATTTAGATGTTGATATAGCCTATGTATAGTTGGTTGCTACACTCCCTTACATAGCTAGACTATGTTATTTTCTCCGACGCTATGATATTGAGGTTGATATACATATCATGTTTATAATTTTTCACTTGATGCATAGATTATTTGATGTACTTGATATTTTATTACATTTTATTATTACTTTATTATTTTATCAATTTTCTAGATTAGATACTACTGATTGATTCAATCAGTGATTGTAGGTGTAGATTATGAGCTAGGCTAGATGATGGCACTGACTTTTGGGGTAGTGAAGTGGTTCTAAGTAGTTGGATGAGTTATGATAGGTAACATGTTATTCATGATTATTGTCATGCCTTTGGTCAATTGTATTATTCATTCATGTAGTCACATTTTATATTTCCTCATCGCTTTTCACTCCTCATGTTTTGTTGCATTATTGTTTGCTCCTGCATGGTTGTTTGGTGTTGATCCTATCCATATGGACATCATTTTTATCTTTTTTATGCAAACTTTTCACCACCCCAACTCCACTTGACTCACCCTTGCCTATCTCAGATTCCTTAAGAGACCTACTTAGACCTATCTCCCCATGACACTCCCTTCCATTTGATTTATCACTCAGTGACCTTACATTTATTAATGGCTAGGTTAATTGGCCATTGAGACTATTTAACATTCAATAGAATTTAAAATAATATCTATTATTATTATTTTATTTATTATTAGTTATTTCACTATTTTACAGTTGGTAATTGGGTTAATTGGTCTTGGTGGCCTTTCCATGTTTATCAACAACTAAAATAATGTGTGTGTGTGTGTGTACACACACACACACACACACACACACACACACACACACACACACACACACACACACACACACACACTTTTAATTTCTAATACTTACCTTCACTATTTCATGGCTTTGGCTCAAATTTTTGAAAGGTCATTAATGACCATTATCTTGGGGAGTCGAGCATGGAGTTCATATGGGGAGATTGGGTCAAAGAGTTTGGAAAAAAAATAGAGATTTATCTCTTCATTGAAGGAGCATAGTGTATGACAAGGGAGTAGTGGGTAAGTGGTATAGGGAAAAAGGAAGTCAAAACACACACACACACACACACACACACACACACACACACACACACACAATTTTAATTACTACTAATTACCTTCACTATTTCATGGCTTTGGCTCAAATTTTTGAAAGGTCATTAATGACCATTATCCTGGGGAGTTGAGCATGGAGGTCATATTGGGAGAGTGGGTCAATGGGTGTGGAAAAAAAGATAGAGATTTCTCTCTTCATTGAAGGATCATGGTGTATGGTAGGGGAGGAGTGGGTGAGTGGTATAGGGAAGAAGGAAGTCAAGGAGAAGGAAAAAGAGAAGGACACAGAGAAGGGAGGAATGTGTAGTGTGTGTGAAGATATGTGAAGTAGAGGGGAATAAAATTTGTGGAGAGGAAGGTAGTAGGGAAGCATAGAATAAGGAGAGGAGGATAGGGAGAGAGGAAGTGATGGGACACGTTAGGAAGGAAAGAAGGAAAAAATGCAAGCAAAGGGGGAGAAAGGAAAACATAGGGGCATGAAGTAAGTAAAATGTAAGGAAGAGAATAGTTCTAGAGAAGGGAAAATAGGAAGAAACACATATAGCATGGGAATCATGGGATAATGGAAAGAACACAACAAAGCAAGAGGAGAAAAATGTAGTGGTAAAGCATGAATAAATTCAGGGGGGAGAAAATAGGTGAATAAAAAAGAATGGAGGAAGGTAAAAATAAATGCAAGGAAAAGAGGAAGGCAAGAGGTGTGAAGATAATAAGAACACGTAGGGGAAAAATAAGAGAAGAATGTAGGAAAATAAAGAAGGTGAAAACATAGAGAGAAAAAGGATTTTAGTTTCAAGACTTGGGAAATTCACCTTGTCATTTCATGTTGTGGAAAGGCAAGATTAATGGTAGACTTATGACTTGTATTTTGAGCATTTTTTACTTTCTTATGTTGGTCTGGTATGTGCCCTTTGACTGTAGTTTAATTGTCTTCTAGAATGAAATGATTTCAATTAAAAACCACATATACATTCTACCATTATTTCATTGGGTATAAAACCTACATTGTGGGAGTTGTAGCATGCAATCTGGTCAAAATAATAATGGGTTCAGTTATATCCTCTAATAGGGCGAATGAATAAATTGGCTATATTTTCTTGTTATGTTATGCAACCATAAGACTTAACAATATTATGTGTATTCTTGCTTTATTTATATTAACCAGTTTTATTCAGTATGTGAGTGCCACGATGTGATTATAATAAATTAACCTAGGTACTTTATAAATATCTGCTTATACATTAATGTGCCTTGGTCCCCATATATTGACATACATACATACATACATACATACCTACATACATACATACATACATACACACACACACATACATACATACACACATACATACATACATACATACATACATACATACATACATATATAATAAATATTGATGATGGTATACTTAATTATCATTTTTTTGGATTGTGTTTATCTTGTGGGTCACTGCACCCTCTTTTTTTTGGTTGCTTGTTCAAGGGTTTGACCCATGAGTTGAATATGGGGAAATTGATTCAAGGGTTAGTTTAAACCTTAAGGCATATTGTTGGTTTTAATATCATGTTCTAGTTGGGGTAATCAGTCTGGGGTTTTATTTTAAATCTTTAATTGGATTATTTAATTGTCAATATAAATTTTAGATGTAAACTAAATTGACTTGGAGTATATTCACCCTTAAGGTAGATTTTGGATTACCATTATACCTTCCATGTTTCGAATGGAAATCAATTTGGGTCTTTGATGTTAAAAGAGTTATGTTATTATGATATTTAGGGATTTTGGATTTACCATAATAATCTTTAATATAAAATTAAAATCGATTGGGTCTCTTAAAATTTAAAAGGCCGAATCTTATACTTTGTTAATATATATTTCCTTAAATCATATTTGAATGTAGTTTTCTTGAACTGGTTGTGTGTGTGTACCTTTTGAGTGACACGTTATGGCTATTTGTTATGTCTTAGCTTTTGGAATGAAGTTCCATATTTTTTAAATTAATATGGAACCAATTATATATATATATATATATATATATATATATATGTTCTTTCCCTTATCACAAATTGTATAATCATGTTTCCCCTAAATAAGTTCAATTCAATTATAAAATTATGCATATGGTTTGTAGTGAAGCCTCCTGAGTGTTTATTTTCTTTCTACGCTTATGTTTTGGCTTTATTGAGGAAACTCTTATGTTGACATATTGGAGATTTTTAGAAATAGGCAAAACCCTATTAGCATTGTTATATTATAATAAGAGTTTTAGTTATTAATTAAGCCATTTTAAATGGCATAATATCCCATTAACTATTATGACTTGATTTTCAATATTCAGGGATAATATGAGGTCATGAGACCTCATGATGATCCCCCAAACATTTTATATCAGTCTTTAGATTTTAAATTAGCTTGTTGTTTTGAATGCCTGTTGTATTAATTATTGCCTATTTAGAATTGTTGATAGTATTGAAAATTTTAGACGAATGTGTGGACCGAGTGTTTTATGTTCCATATTTTTATTTTTGAATCAATTATGATTTATAATTGATTATGGTCTTTATTTATTTCTGGAGCCCTTCATTATTGATTTGGGATTGTTGTATGGCTGAGTTGCCTATTTATCATGCTTGGTTGATTTTATTAATGGATCTTGACTAGGTGACATATAACAGTTGAGTTATACATTATGATTTTTTTGCCTTGGATTGTGTGGAGTGTACATTTGATGGTTTTTATGCTTTTGGTTGGTTTATATTATTTTGATATTATGTCCCTTGGGTTGGAATCCAACTTTCTTAGAATTTCCTCCTTGACCCTATTTGTTGAAAGCACCATCTAGCTGATGGTTGGGGTGGTAAGGGTCATTGATAGTTAGGCTCATAGGGATGGTTGGGAGGGTTTGTCCATATCAATTACTTGTTGATCCATGCTTGTATGATCTTATAAATATATGAAGTAAGTTGGTAATGAATTATTTATGCTACTTATACATTCTTTTCTTATTAAAATGTTTAATGGTTATTGACTTACTATAATAGTGAATATTGTATCATGATTTGATATTGGTTAATTATGTTGATATGATAACTTGTGTTGATGGAGCATGAAAAGAGGAATTAAAGCTTTAATGATAATTTGGAATGGTTACTTTGTTAAAGGTATGATAAGTTATTGGAAGCTTAATTAGTGTCTCTTCCTATATTTATAGTATGTTATTGATATATTAACACAAAATTACTATTGACTTAATCATGTGATCTTATTAAGTTAATATAGACTCCATGTTGCCACTAATTTAGATTAATCCTCAAAGTATATCTTTATATTATAGACTTCTTGATCTAGTCATATAATTTTATTTAAATGGATAAGATTGTTTATGGACATTATGAGTAAAGTTACTTAGGAATATACTTATGTTTAATTGATATAAAAACCTACAAGTTGTTAATAATGTAAACTGGATTAATGATTACCATTGATGTATTTCATTAGATCATTTACCTTGGTATTTAGGCATATTTGAGTATTCTCCCTTAGATTATGAGCAAGCTAAAATCTGAATTGAATGATTGTTGTTTAGAGTTATCGATTTATTTCCTTTGGATCTATACATATATACATGTGCTCATTTCCTTTTATATATGTTGTAATTACTCTTGGTATAACATGAGTAGATGGAGTTAATATTTAGTGATTTTCAATCTGTATATGGAGTATAGATATTCCTTAGATGTTTCAATTTGTTTGTGGTACTAGGAGAGTATGTACATATTAATATTGGAATAAATTACGAGCTCATAGATGAAGAAATTAATCTAAACCATCTATATTGTGAAGTAAATGGTAATGGCATATGATGCCTTTACTTTTTTACATGATTATATTGATGACTATGACTAAATGTTACATGTGAACATCAATCTTATGAGTTGAATGTGACTATTTTTTTATCCCCTTATTGGCTAGAATTTTCTCCTTGAGTAGACATAGTTGTTGGTGTGAATTTGGTATGTATAATTAACCATGTGTAAAACCTTGATGCTTGTATGCTTCTGCAAGCCAATTCATTAGAACTATTGTATGCATGAATAAGATATATTGGTGCCTAAGTGAACATGTTACTCCTTCATGTTAAGATTACTTAGTATGATGTTATATGAAGTGAGTTAATTAATTAATGAATACCTTAAGAAAATGAGAGGTTAATGTTGTAAAAGTTGATCATACATAAATACCTAATTATAGGTTTGGCTAGAATTCCTTATGTAAGTGAGTAAGTTGAATATTTTATATATCTTCCTTTCTAAAATATTAGTTGATAAAATAATCAATGTCATGGGGTATATATATGTTGGCTGCCATGTACCTTGGGTGTTTTGATCTCTCATTAATTATTTTATTGTATTGGCTATTTGTCAATATAGAATCATTTATATCGATTCCATGAATGGTTGCCATCATATCATTATTAGATTGATGATAAATTAACCCCATTTATATCTTTGACCATTTATCTTAGGTCATGGAAAGTTTAATGTTAAATTGATTGAATATATTTAGACAAATGATACTTCTCTATATGCTTATGAGTCCTAGCATAATCTGTATGTACTCAAACTAATAACTAGTTATTATGTAAGTTTAACATGTCATGTATTATACCTAATTTTTGATTAATATAATGCTATATTGGTTTCCATGTCATGGTATTATTTGGCCCAATAATGGCATTGATTTCTAAGATTAACCTTTTTGTTTACATGTACATAAGTATGTTAAGTATGTGTTGCTCACTTCAACAATTGAGGTTTGGTTCATTACACATCCAAATGTGTACTATAATATTCAACTTCAAAAAAAATAGGATTGTTTCATATGGTATTAGAGCCATGTTTTTGCTCTAGGGAACTCTCATATTAGTAGAATTGTGATTTGGTGACCATTGAATTGTCTTAATTAGGCTGAATTGAGAAGCACTTCCCAATATATTTAGCCTCCAGAATGAATGTTAAAGTGTTGTGTTATTTTTTCTTGTTGATGTAATGTTTCATGCATTACTTGGAAGAAACTATTTCAAAGAATCTACATTACCTCTTATGATAGTTGTTATGACCCCTAGCCTTGGTTTGGGTTAACCCATCTTAAATTTGGTTATATCAAGGAAAGTCTCACCTATCAACCATTGAATTGTATGGGTGGGTGAATGGGAGTTAGGTGATATAGGATTCACTCTTAGAATTATGGAAATGATATCTGACTATATATGGTTGACTTGTATCAATGAGCCTTCCTTATATACATGGAACATTATGAACTAGGAAAGACTGAGGGTTCAACCTAGACTTGGAGGGCATAATAGAGTGTGAAAAGGACTAAATTTATGTATTAAATAGATAAATGTTGAGATCTCTGCTCAAGAAAAAGATTACCTTAAACTATTAAGAACATATGAACTTGTATGGGTATGCTAGCCAGTGTTCATACTATGGATGGTTTTAGTGAAGTGGAAACATCTCCACAAAAAAGTTGCTTGCAGATAGAAAGGCTACCCTATTTCTTTCTTTGATTACAAGTTGTTATGTATAAAGTTTCACACAATGACATTATGGTGACAGTTGTGGTAAACAACCGTATATTTTAGTTTGAATTGGGTATCACTATAAGTGACTAAAGGAAATGATATCATAATTTTATTACAATGGAAATGATTGGGATGCATTAGCTCATCCAATGTAATGGAATTTTAAAAAAACCTAGAAGGTTTTGTTGTCTAGTTTGTTGCCTACTTGGCTGATTTCTAGTGGTTATGCATCCTTAAAAATAGGTAAACTTATGTAGAGATAAAAAATTATGCATGTTAGCTACATTAGGCTTGGTTTTGTTAGCCTCTTTTGGGTTAATTTGATGAAGCAACTGGCTTTATAACTCCAAAAATGGGTGAAGCTAACTCATTTTGGCATGTTTATTGTGATCATCAATTAGTTTTATGTCTATGTCATACATTTTATTCATATATATGCTTGATTTCATGTGTATGTTGATTAATTCTAGCTAGGTTATACACCTATGGAGATGTCTATTCATACTTGACTTCATCTTGACACCTATGAGGATGTGTAGTGAGGCATTATATATGCCTTGCATCCATGAGGATGTTTATTAAAATCTTGATGATTATAAAAAATTGTGATTTCCATAGTAGTGGTTTTGTATTCACCTTGAGCCTTGGCTAAGATCACCCTTTCCCAAATCAATGTTACAATAAAACAAGCATATCCATTTGACCTTTAAAATGTTGGATTTAGTCAATTAGTTGAATCATGGTATAGCTTATTTTTAGAATTTTAAGATGATGCCTCGATGTCCATTAATTTATTGCATGAGCAAGCCATTCGATGAGGCTGAGGTATGATATCTTGGGATGTCCAAGGGTGTGGATCAAGCCTAAAAGGCATGATTAGGTGAGTGTGATTGACTTACATAAGTAAGTGAAGAGTTTTAGGATTTGATTATGTGATACCATTGATAATATATGATGTCTTTGGCATGGTATCTACACATCAGGTGAACTGATGTAGATTCATGGACCTTCATGCTTCACCAGCCTATGTGTTTGACTATTGTGATATGGAAAAATACCTTGGCATAGTTACCTATATCTAAGTTTGTATTTATCTTACACATCTCCTTCTTTCACGTAAATTATTATATGCTATTATATAAAATTTGTGAGGTGTGAAAGTGCTTAGCCACATGAAAAGTGTGAACTTTTTATACTATCTAACTGGCTATTCTGATACTCTAGCTATGTTATATGTGTGATCTTACGTTGTAAAACTATAATTGTGAATCTAAACACTTGTGTGTTGTAACTCCCTTTGTGGAAGCTGGATCTATTGTTTACGTTGCCAAGATATAGTATCATATTGTATTTTGTAACCCTACATCATTATTCTAGATATGAACATCTATGCAAGTATGAGGTTGAGGATAAAAAACACTATTTTCAAAATGGTTTAAAGTAGGTATGAAATAGGGAGTGGAGTCTCTCTTATGCTAAAAATCCACTCCATCCCTTTTCATGAGGCACTCATCTGATTCTTTCAAGATGTGCACCATGAGATCCACATATTGGCCATGGGACCCTCCTACATAATGGTCTCATTATGGTTTTATTTTCCTTTAGCCACCTCTAAGAGGTTGTTGCTAAACAAACTATGTGAAATTTCATTTTGTAAGCCTTATAAAGCACCAACTAGTCCTATATTGTAAATGTTTATGCAAATCAACAAGGAGGTACTTGCTGAAATATGTGTGTGTGTGTGTGTCTATATATATATATATATAAAATAGGTATAACAGGGTAATACCTCAATCACAACATGTTGTGATTGAGGTATTACCCTATTATACCTATTACACACACACACACACACACACACACACACACACACACACACACACACACACACACACACACACACACACACACACACACACACACACACACACACATTAGTATGAATATATTTTTGTATTATTTTATGCATTATTTGATAGTATGTTGGTTTTGTGTTTAGAATGAACACTAGAAGTCCTAATCATGTGAATTTTGTATGTTTGGGTACCCATGTCTTTTTCTTTCTTGTCTTTTACTACCATGGGGTAAGTGCAGTAATATGGTGGAACTGTGATTCCTGTAACCATCATGTGATCTCAAAAACTTGTTGGAGAGCATGTGATAAACCTTTGGGTATTATGTAAGGCCCGAGTTGGCTTATTTTGTTATTTAGTGTGGATAGTGTGGGATGTTTCACTATCCCCTGCATGGTATTTATTGGTTTAGAAGTAACCATTCAAAATGGGTTACTATCTTATGGTAGTATTATGTGATGAATGTTGATTAAATTATGTGTAAGTCATAATGTTTATCGGTACAATAATTCTTTATAATTTGGATATATAGTTAAATCCTAATGGGATTACCTAATCTACAACTAGTATCATAAAAGTGGTAGTTTTCTATAATATGTTCTCCTCTTGATAAGAGGGATGCCTAGCTAATATTTGGTTCTCTAGCAAATTTTTGATCTAAATAGTCAAAAATTTTAAAGCTACCTATCTTTCACAAGCTTTTAGTTGAAATAGGTGTGCTTGGAAGGTAAAGAAAGTTTTGTTGGCCTTTATTGAGATGGTAAAATTTGTTCTCATGGTTGGTAGTGAAATTTTACTTGGAAATTCATGCCTATACAGATGGCTAAATTTTAAAGAGTTTTTTTAGAACTATGTTAAAATGGTGGCATATCATTGTAATTTATTCAAACAAGAACAATCAACTATTAGCCATACATTGAGTTCCATTAAGTACATTCTACCTATATATTGTAGATTGTCTTTCCTTGTGTTTGAAAAATTATGATTTGTCTGATGACAATCCTTTTATATATATTATGACTTTCAGTTTTTCTTCTACATATTTTCCACAAGGTACTTAAGTCATTTTCTTTCTAAGATTATGTGTTCCTTGGCATGTTGAACCCATTATTGGATTTCCTATATCTTTCAAATACACCAAGCCTATTTGGGGATTAAATCTTATGTTTGGCGGTTGAAAATTTCCTTACATAACTAATAACATCATAAATATGGGAGGTGAGCCACCCGCCTTTTATCAACTAAGTTACCATTACTTTAGAAGATAATGTTATTATTCTGCAAAAAGGAATGTTGTGTAATTGTTGCTATGGAAAGTAAATGATTGCTTATGAATATTAAAAATAAATAAATTATTTTAGTGTTTCTTGGGTACCATATTTTTTCATATAATAGTTATTTCTAAGGAGAAAATAGTATTCATATAAAGGGAGATTATCGTCTTACATGAGAACTTAAGCTTATGTTATGAAATATGAAGTTTTCTTTGTTATAAAATATGAAGGAAAGTTGCATTCTTGGGTATTATATAATATGAATTATAAATGGGAAGTTGTATTTGTTTTTTATTAAATAAAAAATAAATTTGTATTTGACATTTTAAAATAAAGACTTTTTTATCTTTAGTTGTATTAATTATATAACTTTTTAAATTAAAAATAAATTGTTAACTCATTGTTGAAGTAGGATAATGTGTGCATAAGTTTGCCAAATTATTTATTTTCTAAAATTTTATATCATTGGAACTCTATATATATATATATATGTTTTAGTCTTGTTTAAAATAATGTTCATACTTTTGTAAAATATGAGCCCATATGCAAATTGGGAAAAAATTGTGTCTCAAGGTTTTGAATTTAAAGAAAAAAAAAATCTGATCATGCATGTTAAATTATGAGAGAAAATTAAAAAAACAACAACAACAAATACTAATTTTGGTTATCCTTATAATATATGTAGCATTCTTTTAGTATATAATTTTTCAATATATTAAAAAAACAAACAAACATTATAAAGTGTATATTTTCAATGTAGCATGCATAGTGGTATCTATGTATCAAAGTAAATGTATACTTGATTGAAATAATAGACTTTTTTTATCATATAATTTTTTGTTGTCATTTTTAATGATAGTATTATATGTCTATGTGTGTGTATGTGTGCACGCATGCATGTGAACACATTAAAATAGAACAATTTTCTTCATATAACTAAATAAACATAAAATTGTTCTATTTTAATGTGTTTGTGTATGTTTATATATATATATATATATATATATATATATATATATATATATATATATATATATATATATATATATATATATATGTTTATATATATATATATATATATATGTTTATATATATATATATATATATATGTTTATATATATATATATATATATATATATATATATATATGTTTATATATAAATATATATATATATATATATATATATATATATATATATATATATATATATATATATATATATATATATATATATATATATATATATATATATATATATATATGAGAATGCATATTAGGATGATAAGATTTGACATGATAGTTACACATTTGAATTAAAATTTCATATTTTATTATTTCAAAGGAAACATTCAAATGAAACATTTTTGTAAATATTATGAACATTTCCTATTCACTTGCTTTTAAGCACATACATATAACATTGTGTCCTTTTTCTTTAGGGATTTCCATTTCAAAATTAGACTTTTGCAAAACAAAATAAAAAAATTGGTGTTCTCTTTTTGCATTTTATGCACTTTATGAAGGATATGTTGTGCAAAATATTAAATTAAAATTTAGACCAGTTGAAGATGAAATGTATTCTTAATGTTTCCCCTTTTGTACATAAGTATTGTTTTTTCCATTTTAGTGTTTTTTCCTAAAATAATAATGTTTTATTTATCCAAATAAGACTATTGTGATACTAGAGTTAGATTATTACATATAAACACAATGTGGTCAGGATGAAATATGTATATTGGGCACATATATAGAAAACAATGTAATTTGTCTAAAAGTGACATTTGTTCACATACAAATATTAGTGCACCATAAAATTTGGAATGCATGCCATGGGTATCCATTTTTACTATCACTAAATTAACTATAAGAAAAAAAAAATGGTCCATAAATGGAAGGGTGTTAGCAAATAATAACCTTCAATAATATGATAAGAAGAAAGAAAAGTGGAAGATTGTTTGTATTTTATTTTTCTCATATTGTAAAACGGATTTATAAATGTGTGATGTTTCAAAGAGGTTTTAGATCATTTTTACATCTATTTTGAAATTGGAAAAAATATGTAGTATTAATCAAATGTAATTGTTAAATGAGAAAATAGGATATACAATATGTTTGATGCTCATGTGAAATAATATTAAAATTATCAGTAATAATAATTACTTGTGCTAAATATAATGATGATATAAAAAAGAATCAATTCAATTTCAAGTATATTTATGATTTTCCATAAATTTAAAACAAAGCTATGGTGGATATTATCATTATGGTCATGTCAATTTATCTGGTGTCAATAATAAATTGAAAAGATGGCTTAGAAAGTAAAAAGAGAACACGTCAAATCAAGGATATGTCATGAATTAATATTATTATGACATTATCATCTAAGCATTTGAATTGAACAACTGTGGAAAGAAGTGAAATTCTTTGTTACTAAATTTTTCCTATCATTGTAATGAGAGCATCTTGAAACTCATATTTTAGTGGAGTAATCATTGAGACTACATCCAGTACTAAATGTTTTATTAACCATGCCATTTCTGAGGTTGGGAATTTATGATATTCTATAGATTGTACAAGATCAAATTTCCTTCACATTCATTGACAAACAAATGTTATGATCCACTAAGGAACATGACATATAAATCAACAATATTTTAAATAAACCACATTGAAATTCATAAGAAATTGAAAATGGATTTAGTGAAAGCATCAAAGGCAAAAGTTCTTATGTATTTATTATAATATCTTGATTTCCATATTATGGTAGATGAAAGTCCATAAATAAAAAGTTAATAAAAAAGAGGGGATGTTTGGCATTATCTTAAATGTTATTTCAACATTTTTTATTATAGTTATAAGTATTATCTTCATTTGGGAGTTGGTGATATGACAAGAAAACTAAATCCACTGGTTGCCTTTGAAGTAGAAGAGTAAATTATGGGTATTATAGAAAAGTTTTTGTAGTTTTAGAAAAATTTCATGACGATACTACAAAATAAATCTTTAATCATGTGTTCCAGAATATATTCATAATCACAATATCAATCAACATTGAAAATTACAATGGGGAAATCAAATTAAATATGTCATTTTAAAAGATAAAATCCTCCAACAAAATGTTTATAAAAGTCAAAATTATGTTGTTTCACTTTTTTTTTTCATATTTGATGTGATCATGTAAATATTTGTTTTTCAAACTAAATATTATGTGCCACATTATTTTGTTTGTAATGTTTTGCACAAATTTAATTTCTTTTTCCTTCTAAAATTTAGATATTTACTATACTGTAAATGATTTTGAAGAATTGTATATATAATTTTTTAACTAAAAGGGGTAAAAAATTTATTCAAAAGCAATAGAAAACAAGAGCATTACAAAGATTTATCCTGGTCCACGAGAAGACCCAACTTCTGTGAGAAATCCCAAGGCAACAACCTATGTTCTAGAATCTTCCACTGGGGCCCCTGCTCAAAGACCCATTTAGCTAGACAGTTAGCTACCCCATTCCATTCATGGGGAATATGTTTGAAAACCACAGATTCCAAAGAAGTACTTAACTAGAGAGCCTATTGAGGTACCACCGCCAGCTGCCAATCAACACTATAAAAATTATGATTATTTAACAAGTTAATCACTACTTAGGAGTCTGACTCACAAATAATTCTATGCTAGCCCTACTAGCAACATTATTGCATCGCCTGCAAGATAGCCATCACTTGCATGAGATTATTGGAATACCAACCCTTGTAGATAGAGAAAATAAATTGGACATTTCCTGAGCTATCACACCCCACGCCTCCTATGCCTGCTTCCCCTGGGTTTCCTCTCAAGGAGCCATCAGTGTTGATTTTAATTTTTCCAGCCAGAGGGGGGGTCCAGCATCCCATCCTACAGACCGGTCTTTGTAGCTGCCTAGCTCTTTTCACAGGGCGTGTGGGAGGTATAATGCAGGGGGCAGCCAAAGGTGCACCAAAAACACTGGAGTAAATACCGTTGTCTTCTAGCCCCAAATCATCAGTTTTGTAGTGTTTCACTAAGAGAGTCTCTTACAGTGAATTTCAGATTTTCTCCTAGAGGGCACTAAGCTCCAGCTCAATCTCCTAGAAAATCTGCCTATTTATTTTGATCCAGATGTTCCATAGGATAAATGATGGTCCTACTAGCCAGACAATCTATAAAATTGGTGCTTTAGATGGGGGATGGCTCAGTTGGCTTTAAAATTTTGAGAGTGATGATGCGTGCCAGTAGGGGCAGCCCCATGCACTCCACCAATGGTGCCAGATATGCTTAGTGATAGGACAGTGAAAGAATATATGCGGCCTAGTTTCCTCATCACTGTAGCAGAGCACACATCTGGATGGTTCTTAAAAGCCATGATTACATAGGTTGTCCCAGGTAAGACACCTATTGTACAATAACATCCACAAAAAGAAATTACATTTGGGCCAAGTAAAATAATTCCAAATTTTCTTCCCCCATAGGAAGTTAGCTTCCCCAAACATTTGCCTAGTCAGGGCAAGATATCCAGTAAAAAGTGAATAGCGCCTAGTAGAATCCCCTCCCCAAGCAAGAACATCATGTCCTTGTAAGGAGCTACAACTTCTTGAACCTAAGATCTGAGATAGTTCCAGACGGTCCTCCCAGGAGCCACCCGGCGGCCAATCCAAAGAATTTCTCCATCTAAATCCAATAGTCATGCCCAAATTATACTCCTCCTTGTAGTGAGCAACAATAGTCCAGCCAGTAGCTTGGAGGGCATCACACAGAGATTGGAAATTCAGATGGGAGGACAAAAGTGGGGATGATCCTTCCCAAGAGTCTTCCAAAAGAGGGCCTCCATTCCGCTATTGCAAATCCAAAAGATGCTGCGTTTTACCAAGTGAGCTCCCAATTTGAGATTATGCCCTATCATGGAACCTCCTCGCTCAAGAGGTAGCCTAGAGATATTTAAGGTTCCACCCCCAAAAAATACTTGAAAGCCAGGATGTAGGCCCAAAGTTGAGACTAATTGGAGCACCATCTCCAATATAGTTTTGCAGCTAGAGCTTGGCTAGCCAGGATGGCCAAACACAAACCAAGTCCCCCATCCTTCTTTGGCTGGAAAATAGTATCCCAGTTAATAAGACTCCATTTGTTGTTCTGCAAGTTACCACTCCAAAGGAATTGGGGAGAGAGGGCATCAAACTCCTTGACAAAGTACATAGGGGCAGCCTGTACCATGCAATGGTAGATTAGAAGGTCCTGGATCACCGATTGCAGGAGTGTGACTCTCCCAGTAGTAGAGAGCCATTTGTGTGTCCAATGATTGACTTTTTGCCTAAGTCTATCTAGCACATTTTGCCATAATAATCTTGATTGCCTTTTGACCACAATAGGAATCCCCAAATAAGTAACTGGGAGAGCTTGAATTTGAAATCTCAAGATGGCAGCAATCATCCGTTGTATAGGCCCAGGTGAGTTAAAGAAGAAAATAGAGGATTTGTGGTCATTAATTTTCTATCCAATCACATCCAAATACATGTCAAGGGTGCCTCAAAAAGATTTCACCTCCCGAATGCGTGCTCTCCCAGCCAAGATAGTGTCATCCACAAACTAGAGGTGGGATGTGATTAAACCATTCCCCCACTGCCATCCCTGCACAATGTTCTGAGACACCTAGAACCTGATAAGCCGCCCAAGCCCCTTAGCCAGAATGATAAATAAATAAGGAGACACCGGATCTCCTTGGTAGAGGCCTCTAGAAGCACCAAAAAGCTTAGTGGGTTGTCCGTTAATAAGGATCGAGTAAGAGGGCGTTGTAACACAACTTAGCACCCATTGGAACCAATCTGGATTGAAACCAAAGGCCAACATGACTTTTTGTAAGAATCTCCAGCTGGCCCTATCGTAGACCTTTGCTAAGTCAAGCTTGATAAACATGGCTCATTCCTGAGAAGTACTCATAGAGTGAATAGCTTCCGAAGTGATAGCCTCTTCATCCAGAATCTATTTTCTAGCAACGAAGCTCCCTTGTTCCTCTAAAATAATCAAAGGGAGACATATTTTGAGCCACTCTATAATGAGCTTAGTGATGATCTTATACATTACATTGCAAAGCACACTAGACCTAAAATGGTCCAGGTGATTTGCCTAATCCTTCTTTGGTATTAGGACAAGGAAGGTAGCATTCAAAGCCCTGAGCATTTCTTTGTTGGAAAAGGATTCTTTCACCACTTCAAAGAGATCCTATTTGATAATATCCCAGAAGTCCTAAGAATTCTACTAGGAAGCCATCAGGCCCTCGAGCTTTACATCTTTTCATGCTAAACACCACTCCCTCCACTTCAGCCCTATCAATAGGTCGCATAAGAGACTCATTCATTCCTGAAGTCACCATAGAGGGGATGCAGGACAGCACTATATTTTCTTCTAGGTTAGATGGCGGTAGACCATCTGAGAAAAGGTCAGAGTAAAACTGGACCACTGCTCTAGATATATCCTGAGAAGTATTCAGTCAAGTCCCATCTGGGCACACCAGGTAGGAAATATAGTTCCTATTATGCCTCACCTGAACTGATTTGTGGAAAAATGTAGTGTTCTTGTCCCCTTCCTAGAGCCAGTCTATGCGCACCTTCTACTTCCAAAAAATCTCTTCATGAAGTTCCCATTCTGCTAAATCTTTGACCGCTTGGGACTCAGCCAAATAGAGCTCGTCAGAGAAGTCGAGGTCTCTAATCTGCCTGGTTACCACATCTAGGTGGTCTTGAGCCCTCTTCCTCATGGTGTGGAGATTATCGAAGCTGTTTATATTCCAATATTTCAAATTCATCTTAACATACTAAAGTTTTTTGTTGAACGAAAACATAGCAGTGCCATAGTTGGGTCCTCCCTGTCTCCACCACTGCGCCATTAGATCATGAAGGGAGGCCTCACATAGCCACATGAGCTGGAACTTAAAAGGAGGCTTCTTTGGCCCAGTGATGTGGCTGGTAGAAAGCTTAATCAGCCAATGATCTGATCCTCTCCAATCAAGAATTTTTGAAGCTAGGGAAGTGGAGCTAGATTGCCAGAAACAAGAAACAAGGAATCTATCAAGGCGCTCTGAGATACCAGTGTTGCCAATCCTCTTGTTGCTCTAGGTGAACATGCCGTTGAGAGGTCTGACATCTGAAAGGCGTAGGAGGTCAATATTTTGTCAGAGGATCTCCGAAGAAGGCCCCAACTGGGCCAACCCTCCCCTCTTCTCATTTAAGCTAAGAACTGCATTAAAATCCCTAGTCAAAATCCAAGGCAAAAGGGGTGGCAGCTTTTGACATACCATATATGATTCCACAATTTTAGCTATCCAGGGAGGTCCATAGGGGTATAGACAGTGGTAACAAGAATGAGCTCACCAGATTCCATGGAGGAAGAAGTCATTGAAAGAGCCAAACTGCTAGATAGCCAATTAAGAGGCATTATTTTCTCAAGATTCCAACACATGGCCAACCCACCAGAGCAACCCAAGGCACCCACACATTGGTTGTGGTTGGAATACCATAAATTTTGCTTACAAGAAAACCAAGAATCCATTGAATGTTTTGTCTCCTGGATACAGAGGATATCTGGAGAATGATCAATCACCAATTTATGCATAGATTTTTGTCTGGGAATGCTATTTAGTCCCCTTACATTCCATGATAGAACAATCATTGAGTGGAATGGGGGAAATGTTCATCCAGGGTCTTAACATACCCCACCTCTACCAATAAATCTCCTGTGAGCTTGATTCTGTCCTGATTCTTCTTACGACCAGCACATGTGGGAGTGGAGACTGAAACCTTCTTGAAGTGTCTTTGCAAGAGACCAAGGCCTGAAGAGGATCCTTTTTCTTTCCTAGACACTTCCATCTCCTTAGCCAGCTCAGCCCAGCGCACCTCCTTATCACCTGGGGCTGGCGTGTCTATAAGGGCAACGTCCTGCGGGTCAAGGGAGATCTCCTGGGTCAGCTAAGGCTCCATGTCTTGTGAGCCATCTCCTAGAGTGAGTCACGCCATTACCTCTGCATCCTCCCCTAGAAGCATTTCAGGAATGCCATCTTCAATAGCCATATTGTCCAGAACTTCAAATCGATTGAAGCCCACCTCAACCTGCCTGTCAAAATTTAGCCATTTTTGTCCATGGTTCTTCATACGGTGCCTAACTGGAGTGAATCCATCCTTGTCAAGACCCCTTTAGCCTACTGTACCTTGCTCTGTACTTGTGGGGTAAAGGTGATTTTTCCCTTTAATAGCGCTATCTGGTTGGGTTTGAGACGTCCCATTGTGGCCCAACTGGATGATTCCTCTATCACCATTGGCCACTTGGGGCCCAGATGACTCCTCAAGTAAAGCATTACCTATGGTAGCCTGAGGGCATTGGCAATGCAAGTGCCCATACACATGGCATATGCGGCAGCAAAAGGGAATAGCCTCGTAATCTATTTGTTGAATCCATGAGGAGGTCCCCATACAGATTTCTAGAAAATTTGGCAGAGGATTATTGAAATTAATATCAACACAAATACGGGCATAAGAAATTACCTTTTTGTCTAACATTTGGTTCGCTATAGCCATCGGTGTTCCAAGCATAGCAGCTATCTGGCGTAAGATATCCTCTCACCAGAATTCCAAGGGCAGTCTCGGCAAACGGACCCAAACAGGGACGCAAGCTAGGAGATCTTTAGCAGAGTTAAACCTTGCATGCTAGGGTTTGAGGAAAAGACCAATTTGATCATAGAAGTAAGGACCTCCTTCAAAAATCCTATTCTTATCAAAAATAGAGGAAAAATTCACCATAAAATAACTGTTTCCAACCAACATAATGTCAAATTCCCCCTCAATCTGCCATGACCACCGAATCCAGGCTTCCAAGGCCGATAGCGAGATATGGATACCCAAGAATTTGTAGATTAGAGCATGGGCAGTCAGGTATTCCACCTCTTCCTTCACTGTCTCTGGGGAAATAACCAGGACCGGTCGTTCCTGACTCAATGGCAAACATCCATTAATCTTCCTGAGCTTGGAGATCTCACTGACATACACCGTCTCAGCCTCTTGCGCAAACCCCCTAGGCAAAGGCCGCTCCTCCCTGGGGGCTACATTCCGGCCACCCAGTTTCAGTTCGTCGCTCGCAGCCATCTCCGCACCTAAAATCAAGAATTGTATATATAATTGACCTTACTAATTGTACTTAATTAATATGTATAATATCTTATCATTATATTAGTTTAGGCTCACAATTAATTATTATTCAGGTTGGATACATTAACTATGAGTGATAATATTAGATTAGCTTATTGAGAAATAGATATTTATTAACGTTATAATGATTAATAAGTGGATTAATATGTATTTACTTTTATCTCTTTCATATCACAGAGGTATAATGATGATTTTCATGTATATACAAGAGATAAGGGATTTTAAAATAAGTTATAATCTTTTTTATATATTGACAATAAGTTGAGTTTTTAAGGGTTTGCATTGAGCCTATTGGATGGCTATCTAAATTGATGTGGCACAAATAGGAACTCAAATGATAAACATCCTTAAAAAAGGATAGATTCTAAAAATAGTATTGGTGATAATAGTCGCCTTTTATGTAACTTTTTATATGTTACATTGACCCTATTGGCACTTGGCATCTTACAATTAGATGGCCAAATTCAAAGTCGATATGTTATATTAAGAATAAATAATAATCCATGGGATAATACAAATCGGGAGTAAATTTAATAAATCCAAACACGTTATGATCAACAATGTATTAATGTGAAAAAGAAAAAATCAACAACATGAAAATTCGAAAGACAGCCACATCAACAACTGAACCACAAGCCATGGTGGACAATACATAAGTGGACAAAAATATTATTTAAGTATGGAGTTGTAAAATTAAACTTAGATCACCAAAAGAGGCAACCACAAGAAAAATGATGGCAGCCATGAAAGAAAAAAATGAATTGCTAATATCGCAGTGACCAACGAATAAAGAGGCCAAAATCCAAGTCAGAATGGTTGAGAAATGTTTTAAATGCAAATGGACTACGAGCATCACATAAAAGGTGGTGAGTGAAGAGAATAAATGCACAAATGAGTGGAAGAAACCATAGGGAAATAACAATTTAGAAAACTTGCAAGGAAAGAAAGAGAATATATCAAGACGTGACAACCAACCCTACAGTATAAAATAAAGTAATAATCAATAGAATAAAGAAGGGGATGAAAAGAAAAAACTATAACTCGGAAGAATATAAGGGACAGCACCTCTCAGTTAAAGGTAAATGACCCGTAGAGGCTCTGAAATGGTCACCAAGGCACTGTTCATAAATGGACTATCATTTAAGGAGGACAGGAGAAGGGAAACATGCATTCACAAAAATTGGGAAGAGGAGTCTATGAGTGAATTTTTCAAAGAGACAATAATATATTTGTAAGTCGTTACTTTTTATAATTGAACTTCTCATAATAGCTTCTCACCATTAGCAGGCTGAGTGAATGGACTAATGGTGGACTGAGTCTTAGTTACAAATTTCATAGTAGCACATATTATTATAGCTTGGTTCTTCCCAAAAAATTATAGTTATCTATAATATAATGTAGATGTAGTTTGTTGGATAGATTAGTTAGATGGAGTCGTCAATGTTACCTTATGAACTCTTTATAATTGTCGTTAGAGCGTCTGAGTAGATCATGGTAGCAAAAACATCTCAATACCCTTTATGATTATATGTGAAGAACAATTAAGCAACGAAACAAGTGAACCACATTCATCGGGTGCTTACATTCTAAGCACTCTCCACTAATGTATCATCAAATCTTGAAAATGAATGGAATGCGTAATCTCAATGAATGCCTTTGTGTTTATTTCTTCTCAGAAAGATGATATGCATAAGTAAGAATAATTAAGAGAACTTTTTATGTTAGTCCTTTCCTTTTTCCATTACCTGATGGGCAATAGAATGGGAAGATTATTAACTATGAACTTAAAATTATGATTTCCTTTATTGGAGGCTGCACGTGTAATAGGGGTCCTAAAAACTGAATAACTAAAGGGATTAAACTTCCTATTCTGAAGAATCTCTCTGATACCCACATGTCTAAAAAATAAATTTTTAATGTTACATGGAAAAATAGTGTAAAGGGTAATAGGGACATTCTTTCTCTTTTACGAAATACTATTATTCCATGAATTCTTTCTCTTTTACGAAATACTATTATTCCCTTTCATCAGGATGGTTCTCTTATAAATGAAAAGAGGATAGTTTATGGATTTATAATTAAAACCTTTATTCATTGAATCTGTACACCCACTAGGCGCATAAATGAATAATAGTTAAGAATTATGAAGGCAGGATAAAATTCTTTTTGCTTTACATTTTTGGTGACTCAACAGATTTCGGCCCATGATGATAAAATCAATATGTGAAACTGATAAATTACATCCCTCTAATAATACTAAACTATTATAAGTTAAAATGCATGCTAAGATTCCAACGATGATGTGAATAGAAGGTTTTTTTGGTTGGAATGAATGCATGCTGGCAGTAGGAAATCAGGTTTGAATTCTGCTGCATCAAATTGCGTACATCTAGACATGGTTGACCCTTGCAGAAAACTGATACATAGTTAATGAGGTGCTTTTTATCGATATAAATGAATTAATAGCTAAGCTCTGCAAACGAATTGTGCTGTACTCCGTGAACTTTGAGATCTCTTGTGACAAGCATCACACATTTCAGTGTCACGGTTTGATATTTACCCATTGGAACTTTGTGTAAGATTTGCTTCTGTGAAATGTACGGATGCGTTCAGATATAAACCATGCCTCATAGCCTTTGAAGTTTGTGGAAGTCCATTAAATTAAATAAATTGGGTGTGATAATTTTTTAAACGAGAGTTTCTCTTATTCCAAAAAAATATCCATATGGTCGCATGGATAATGTGAACATGCCACTTACCAAGGTATTATATTGATATTGCGAGCAAGAATATTAGCTATATTTTCCTATAGCATGACTTAAGTTCTATTATGGCCACATGAATATGTTTTATATGTTTTCAAATTGAAAATAGTAATTATGAAAAATAAATTAAAACAAGATTATATGATAATTTAATCAATAATCCTTACTGTAAGGAAGATTTGAACTATAATATCACTAATTATACGTGTGTAGTGGGAATGAGCCAATATGAAGTGACATTATAACATTGTGTTTTACTAACCGGCTAGAAAAAAATTAAAAAATAAATCATAAAAAATATTTAATGATTTTTATAAAAGTTGGAAAAATATATATGCACTACATATTTGTATATATAGTCTAAAACATATTTATTGATTAATTTCAATAACCTAAATTCAAGATATTTTGAGAAAAAGATGAAATTGCATATGGACTCTTTATGCCAAAAAGTGGGACAGAGCATTGCAACCCAAAGATTGGGAATGGGTGTATTATAAGACCACATTAGAGGTGTTATCAATCTAATTTATGTGAGTTGTTTTGGCCCTCAAGCAACTTAGGAGGAATCATCTTATGTGGGCCCATAATCCAAATATTTGAAGATCATAACTTGGTGAATAAGTAACATGACATGAGGCTAACTCAATAATGCATCCATATTAATCTTAGAGGATTTACTAAGGATGGAGGTGTAATATTGATATTATGTATCAATATGATCATTTGAGTTTGTGTGTTCACTGAGGTATGGCCTCATTTGATTTATGTAAGCATGATTAATATTAATAAAAAGAAAAAAATGTAGTTGCTTTGGTAGTAGCACATGAAGTTTACACGTTGGTGTTAAAGTGGGGCCAAACACTCTTGCACATTGGGAGAAATTATACATGAGAATGAATGCATTTTAAATGAAACTGTGGACATAATTTTGAAAATATTGAAGAATTACAATTAGATTAAATTGATTCACTTTTAAAATTTGAGTGATTATTCATAAGAAATAGTTATAGAATAGTCTAAATGGGTCTTTTGAGATTGTAATTGAACATAAGTATAACCTTAAATATTGAATAAGAAAACATAAACCACTATAAATGAGTTAAAAACCCCTTGAGGTGGATGTCTCAAAGTTTTCAATCCTAGCATAAATTAGGTTGTGTAGACTTGACTTTGTGCAAATCCTAAATAAAGATGCAATCTTATGTTTTCTCATGTCATGATGTAGAACAAAATGAAATTTTGGCTCATAGGCTATATTTATATATTGTGGTAACTCATAATTTTGGATTCCTAATTGAAATAATCTTCAAAGTAGAAAAATACTTCTCCATTGAATTGAATTTTATTTTTAGTTTCCTACACTTCATCATTAATTTATTTAATTAAATATTTCACATGGTTAATTATCGACTTATGTGAATAAATCAATCAATGGGTATGTGCAAAGAGTTGGGGGATGATTTCATGGACATTCTTCCAAACACCTACATGTTATACCCATAAGG
>JARHVA010007798.1:152500-225000 GCA_037957365.1 Torreya grandis
AAAAAGTATAATGTTTGAAATAGAGTCATATATTAATATGAAGTACCTCTCATGATTGGGCTACACCATTTATTACTATTCTAATATGCATATCCTTTCTACACTAGTTTAATAGTATTTGGGACTTGATATTCACATTTTGTATTCATTAAACTTATAGACATACCACATTTATATTATAATTACTTGATTTAAATACATAATCGGATACTCATCTCTTTCATACCTTATTTGGATGCCCTTATATATTTTACTTGTGCATGTTTGATGAAATGGTTATTTTCTACCTCCTCTTTGTGCATGTTTGATGAAGTGGCTATGTGATACCTCTTCCTATGGGTTGTTTGAAGACTCTTCTTTGGCCCTTTAAAGTAGCACAATATTTTAATTCTCATGTCTCCTAAGGCATTGGAATAATATTTTGGTTATATCTCTTTTTTTATTCATAGACTATGTTTTCTCCCTTTTCTATGAACTCAAATTGGTAAATTTATTATCTTCTCATCATATTTATACTCCATTGTTCGGGTGCATGGAAACACTGACAATAGATGTTTTCAAAATTGAAGCTGTAATTAGATAAATCCACCTATGGTGCTTCATTATTCAAAATAATGATTTGTTATGACCTTTGAATTTGTTTGGCTTTCTAACAATAGTAATAAATAGGGATAAATAGAGACATAGCTAAAAATTGACTATCACAGATGATATAAATTCTCTAAGTTGACATCTAAGCAATAGTTTTTGTCATCAATAAGATTTTGGTGTTTGTCTACTTGCTAAATAGTAGTGCCTAATTTGGATAGTAGTCCTATCTATGGTAGTGTCTTCAATGTAGCGCTAATGTCCCCTTTATGGGATTGTTCCTATTTTCAAGGAGTACTTTTACCTGTGTATGTATGTTCTATAACTGCATGGCCAAAACCCATAACTCTATATTGTACTAGAAAAATTAATTTTATTTTTAAAGCCTAATCTCCTTGCAAGTATGGCATAATCAATAATTTTGTGTGTTAGTATAATGGACTAGACATCTTCAACACCCCATTGTGTAGAGAGTTACCTATATACAAATACTTCGAGGAGGGATCAAGTCTGATGTAGTTCTCCCACTTATTTATTGATTTATGTGAAAGTTAATTCTAGAATGAGAGTTTCCTTGGATGCCTTGAATTTTATTGAGATTTTAAATGTTTGAAAACTATACATAGGGCTATTGTAGATGGTAGTATGTAGAAAGCAAGGTAGAATATGGATCAAATACCTTAATTTTTCATAGCTTTGTCTTTGGTTTGAATAGTCTTTGGATCTATTTTCCATCTAGTCAATAAAGGTGGATTAGACTTGTATTTATAGGGTTATGTTACTTGGGTGGATAATAAACTAAGCTTAAGCCAATCTTAGGAGGGGCACACGTTTGAAAAACTATCCATTGAGAAGATTTGAAGCAAAGGATAGTAGCACCCATTTGGGGACACTAGTGCCATGTGGTTGTAGTGTCTCAAATGTGGTGTTAATGTCCTTTTGGAAGACTTATAATAAATTTTAATTGGTATCTAGGATGATAGTTTTGGGACTGTGTCTTGACTAGTTATATGTGATTGTGTTCTACTGAATGACTAGAACTATAAGTCTAATACTCAAAGATAGGTCTATGTCTAACCTAGGGATAGGTTGACTCAAGTGAAACTTTAAGCATCTAATTACCACTTTTATATGATTATATTTCCCCCCCCCCCTTTTATGTTATAAATACAACAAAGATAAATGACTAGTATAAAGGAAAAATAAGCATACATGGACTTACCTTAGAAGTGAAACCCACATAACTAAGTTTGAATTTGTGAATCAATGTCTGTGTATGTGGAACATGATCCAAAGCAATTTCCTATAATGAAACATGAAAAAATCAATCCTTAAGATTTGATCAAAATCAAAAGAATGTGTTGAATTGAAATGACTAAGTAAAGTGAGAGGAAAGGAATGCATACACCTCATTGGGTAAATGAACCAATGTATGAAACTAGTGACAACATATGTGTGTGAATGTGCATATGATCATAGCATTTAATAACTTGAACTAATTTGATGCCTTTCCCAATCCTCATATGGGTGGATCAATAACTCAATCGATTTTTTGACTCCATCATTGCCCACCACTGCTTGGTAGATCCTAATATTTGTTAATAGCTTGGATAAGACTATAAGTGTGTTAAACCCTCTCATGTAGGTGGATCAAGAACTCAAGTAGGCCATGACTCCATCATTTCCCATAGTTTTAATTAGATGAATATATAATTATACTACGCAAAGTTCTATAAGTATCTATCTTAGTAATCTAATTATGTATACAACTCCATGCCCTCTCAGTTATATTAGGAAGAACTGGGCCACATGGGAATTCTCACCATTGATGATGGAGTAAGGTATGAATCTAGTTATAACCTAGAATGTGATTGAAAGTGTATATAATGTAGATAATGACATGGATTTTTCCATTCCATCTGATCAACCTATTTGAATCTCATTTTATAGAAACTATGTGTCATGTACATGCCCCCAATCTAGTATTTGAGTATATTGAATCTAGACTAAGTATGTCATATCTTAATATGTGTAAATGATCTAAATTTATTAGTGATCATGTCATTCATGATGCCCCCAAATCTAATAAACTTGTATGAATTTAAACTAGAATGAATGAATCTAAACTAAATCTAAACATAATTGTCAAATATGTGACTGTATTTATGCAATCTATAATGTACTTGGTGTACTAATTTGAATGATATAGATTATCCTAAAGTTGGGGATATTGGATAGTAGCACCATATAGTGTAAATGAACACCATGTGGTGATAGTGTCCTAATATATTCACTAATGACTACCTAGTTTGATTTATGCATGATCTAAACTGACTACTGAGTCTCTATTTTGTTTTATTTCTGCCTTGAGTTTGATATCTAAAATTGAGCCTATGTGCTGAAATGTATCTATGAAAAGTAATGTAGGACCCTGATCTCTATGAAAACCCTTGTGAATGCCCCCCTTTTTTAGGGTAGTTATGGAATCTATAAAAGAACTTCCCTCTAAAGTAATAGCTCTGTAAAATGTGTTAGTCAGAGCATGTGCATGATTTTCTAAAATAATGTAAAACTTAACTTTAGAATGTAAATGCATCTGAACATAAGTACGAAATTTAATATGTATGTTGTAATATAGAATTACACAAGGATGTCAAGATAGATGTAATTAATGTATATAAAATAAAAATTTGAGTAACTACCTAGGGGATGCATCATGATGTCCATCAAGGCTCCCAAGTAGGAATGGTAGATGCATGAGGTCCCTCATGGCATCAAAAATTGGGTTGTGAGTGTAATAAGTAAATACAAGTGTCATGGTGTAGAAGCATACAATTAAGGATACATTCAAACACATGAGGCACAAAAAGTTTGGTCAATAGGACACAATACAAAGGACATGCGCACATGTCACTAAATCTAATAATGAATAAAGACAAGGACATGTTCAAATATCTACATATATAAATAAAAAATAATTTGGAATAGAGCCATAGAGAATGACATGTTCAAATGTCCACATATAGAAACATGAAATAGAATGAACAAGGGACATGGGCACATGTACAAAAAAATACAAACATAGAAGTGGCATATAAGCTAAAGAAAAATGGCATATACAAATTCCATTAGAATGGAAAAAGCATATGAAACACAATCAAATCTAATCTATGAAGTAGAAATGAAAGCATGTATAATTATGTAAGACAAATCTATGTAGATTCTAAGATGAATATATATTGAGTCTAGCTAGTGATATTTGGTATAAAAACTTGCCAATGGGGAACAATGATCAATATCAAGGTAAATCAATGCATAAAATAGAATGTATAGTATGTAAAGATAAAACCTAGTTATAACAACTATGTAGGAGATGCCCCATGTGGCTGAATGTATCAAATATATAAACCTAAATTAGTGTAAATGCCCCCAATAGGTAGATGATATCTAGTCTAGATCAGTATAGTGGACCGGAGTCCTATCTGGAATCTGTAAGCACTTGACAAGAACAAATGAAGCATATGTGTATGATAAAATTGATTATACTAGGATAACTAGCAATATTAAATAACTAGAAATAGTATAAATGTAAACATATAAATGCATACAATCTTTAAAATTTTGTGTTTTTAAAATATTTGAATGTTTTATTAATTCTAATATGTTACATTGTTTTTGTGTTTGTTGAGTATAAGTTATGTACAAGCATATAAAAATAAACTATGGACAAGGAAAAAAAGAAAGAGAAAGAAGTATGTACAAGAGTAGGAACCATACTAGCTTATGAGTCTAATAAGAGACTCACCATCATCATCACTTGTGTCAAAGAGTGGAATTATGGTCGTGTATGCATTGTGAAATGGAAACTATGAGCTCATGATCTGGTGTGATATATAATCCGAACTTGACACTACCTGAGTGGTGATGATATGATGTTGTACCATTGACTATGATACCCTATGAATTATAGGGTTATTATGGACCCATATGGTAGATGTAGAAGCTATAGGTGATGAAGGTTCCCTATGTTGAAAACCCCTATATGCCAATATAACTAATCTCGACATAACCTTAGTATAGGATGGTCCTCTAGAATCTATGATGTATCTTGAATGAAATGGTCTCTCTAGTAATGGTCTTTGATGGAGAGTATGCATGCATGTAGACACTATAGAAGTAGACCCCTTCTTCTCTAAGGACTCTTTTGAACAATTTGATGTATGCATGGCATTTTTACTCTCTACTGTAACTGATAATCATGTAATATCTGGTAGTGGAACTGGAATTACAACTTATATTGATGATGGAACTATGATTAGAATTTGTGATGGAAATTCCTATTAAATGGGAAGAAGATAATCATATGGGACACCCTCAATATTAACCACCTAATTAGCATGTATATACTTGAGGTATCAGTTAACATTAGATGGGATGGATTGGAGCTATTATAACCATGGCCTGCCTAATAATATATCAAATACACTCACACTAGGTACTACTAGAAATTGAGTGTCTAGGTGTGTTGTTCCAATCTATAATGGAAACATAATCTCTATAATTAAAATCTAAACATGGACACTTAAAACACTAATGACTATATTATTAGGGAATATATCCTGATTTGTGAAGCTTAATTATTATAAAAGTATCATGGTGCACATTCTTATCCTTGACCTATTGTCAACCATGACACTATGAATATGATGGTGGTATATATATTTTTTTATGAAGAGCACATGTAAATTTGTGTCATCATCCACAATCTCCTGCTCTGAAAATGTGATAATTGATCTAGGTGGCACTGTAGCATGATACATACTAATAATGTTACATAAGGTATGTGTCTCCTCTATAACTTTGTGATAGGAAACTGGTGGTGTATGATCCTAGTATGTATAATTAACACCTAATGTACCCCTTACCTTATTATTTTTATGCTTTGAGAATGGATCTAAAAATATATTAAGTGTCTTTTCCTTTGTTTCATGTTTTGGTGCCTTTGTGGGTATGCCCACATCAATATTGTTTGCCTCAATGAGATCTTTTATCTTGTGCTTTAGGATAATGCATTTGTTTATCATGTGTCTTGGTGTGTTGTGATACTCATATAATGTATTTTAATCATAAATTTTGGAAGAGGTGGTTTTATATCAACATCTTTAATGGGAGGGAGAGATATGGCATTGCATTCTAATAGTTTTTTTAAAACTCATGTTGGTGACTTTGGTAGATGAGGGAAGACATTATGATGAGGAACTAATGGAACCAATCTAGGAAAAGGATCTAAAGCTACACTGACTATGGCCTTTTCATCACTTTTTTTTTATATGGCCCTAACCTTGTATGGAGATTTGTTTGTACTTTTAATAGTTTAATCTAATCCTTTTGTGTACTTGAGTTTTCCCATTGCTAAGACCTTAACCTCTCTTTCCTTAATTATGTGGCACATATCTATAAATATGGAAAACTTCTTGAATAAGATTTTTTCATGAAGCATTGGTAATATACTCTATTTAAATATATCTTAAATCTCTATGTCTAACTTGAGGCTATTCAATTTTGATAGTATTATCTTGTATCATAAGACATAATCAGCTATAGGCTCATTTGGATTTTGATTTAGATGTGCCACTTATGCATATGATATATTATCCCTTATATTGATAGAGAAATGTGTTAGTAATATATCTTATAAATAATTGAATGTCATAATAGATTGGTTTGGCAAATCATAGAACTACTTTAGGGCATAATCCTTGAGACTGTGTGGAAATAACTTCATAATAAGCCAATCATTAGACACATAGTCCACACATGCTACATGAAAGTATCTAAGGTGATGGTCAGGTTAACCATTGCCATCATATATGTGAGCTTATGTGTTACTAAACCAGATGGAAAGGGAGTTGCCACAATGTGATGTGCCAAAGGTGTATACAAAATGTTTTAATCCAAGGCATGTGATGGCTTAGTTTATACCTACTCAATATGTAGTACCTTATATTGTAGAGAAAGAACCTCCTACATAAAGGATTGTACATCTATAGGATAAGAACTAGTCACAAGTGGTGTAGTTATCACTAATGGTTGAATAATAAGTTTGGGTTGTGTTATCTGAGTTGGTTGAGTGGGCCCCACTCAAGGTGTACACCATCATTAAATAGAAGGGTTCAATATTGAGTATTATTGTTTTTATTCTTTATTTATAATATGGCCTATAAAATATATGCATGATCATGGGGTTATTTCCAAATTATATCTCTAAAGCCCTATAATACCTCATCCTTGTTCACAAAAATATCATTATCATTAAGTGGAGGTAGTTTATCTTAATACTCAATATTCACCTGATTTTGTTCTTAGTTATATTTTTCATCATTAGATGTATTGCATTTGAAATCCACACAATCAAGGTGTGAATGATTCATATCCATAATTATAATAGGTTCCTCATCCTTGTTATAGGTTCAAATAGCTATAATCTGAATATGCTCTATAGGATTACCACCTAGTTTATAACTTCTTCTCAGGGGAAGAGAAAGATTTTTTAGATGGTATATAGAAAATAAATTAAAATAGATATACTAGAATAAAATATATGAATTGAAAATAATTAATATAAAATAATGAAAATATGATTAAAAAAAGGATACAAAACCAAAGAGTATATAGGGTTAGGGTTTTTTAAAGTAGGGTTTCTTTTGCAATAATTTAAATTAGATGTAAAATAAATTGAAACCCTAATGTAAAATTTTACTTTAATTTAGCTAGGTTATCTAAATAAAATCATAAAATTAGAAGTATTCATCCCTAAATTTATTGCATACAAATAGGAATTAAATCAAGCTAGGTTTTTATGTAATATTAGAAGTAAGATAGGTTCACCAAATGATTTAACCTTTTAAGGTTTTACACAACTAATTCCTATGTTTAGTTAAAGGGTTAAGATGTCTAAATCAACTAAATAAATATTTAATAATTAAGTACTATTTTTTTATGACCAATGATTTTGTTTGAATTTCTAATAATAGCAATAAATAGGGATAAATAGAGACTTAGCTAAAAAATGACTATCATAGATGATCTGGGTTCTCAAAGTTGAGATCTGGGTAGTAATCTATGTCAACAATAGGATTCTAGTGTTCATCTACTCAAAAAATAGTAGCACCTAGTTTGGATAGTAAGACAATATTTGTGTAGTGTCCTCAATGTGGAGATAACATCTCCTTTGCATAATTGTTCCTATTTTTAGGGAGTACCTACAATGTCTATATGTTCTGTTCTAACATGACAAAAACTTGTAACCTTGTATCATACCTAAGAAAACTTGATTTGATGTGAAAATATTAATCTCATTGATAATACATTATAAGAAATTATTTTTATGTTAGTAGGATGGAATGGACATCCAACTAAGTAGAGAGTTTCCTACATACCAATACTCATAGGAAGGATCAAGTCTGATGTAGTTCTCTTGCCTAGTGTTTGATGTATGTACAATTGAATACTAGAGTGAGAGTGGCCTTAGATGCCTTGAATGTGTTTGAGATTTTAAATGATTGATAACTAGACTTGAGAGTAATATATATCATAGTATCTATAAATTAGGATAGAATAGGGATCAAATACCCTAATTTTGCACAACTTTATCTTTCGTTTGAATAGCTTTTGCATCTATTTTCCACCTAAACTTCAATAAAGGTAGATTGGACTTGTAGTTATAGGATTATGTTTCTTATGTGCATAATAAAATGAGATTAAGACAACATTAAGATTTTAAAACATGAAAATATATACATTAGGAAGATCTAGGTCTAAGGATAGTGGGGCCCAGTTGGGGACACTAACACCATGTGGTTGTAGTGTCCCAAATGTGGCACTAATGTCCTTTTGGAAAACTACTGAGAAAGTTTGATTAGGATCTAGGATGATAGTCCTGATACTATATCTTGATTAGATATAGGTTATTTTGGTATTTTTAATGATTATAAATGTAATTCTAATTCTAAAATATAGGTCTATGGCTAGATTATGGATAGGTTGATTCAAGCAACACTCTTAGCATCTAATTACCACTTTTAGGTGATTACATCCTCTAAATAAAATTTATACCTCAAGGACATATAAGTCAAATTTCATAACTTAGATAAAATTTGGACCATTTAATTGCATGTCATCCCATGTCTTTGACCTCCAAACCCACTTGGAATCATGTTTTCACTATTGTTCAAAAGCATGGAAACACTGGAAAATATTCTCAAAGTTGAAGCTATAGATACATAACTCTGTCTTTGATTATTCATGTCTCAAAACTAAAATTTACATCACATATAAGGTGTTTTATATCATTTATTACTAGGTTATTGGCCTTTGATAATACCTGGTTGAGATACTTACCACCCATTTTGGCCTCAAGAATGGCCTTCCTAAAATAAAAGAAATAAAAATTTTAGCCTAACTTTAGGTGTGCATAAAATATAAATCATAATTCATTGGAAAAAAACCATAAAAAAACTTAATTATTTGTCTAATCCCTATAATTTCATGCTAAATCACATTGATGGAAACTTAAATATGAATTTGTGGCACAAGTTGCAGTGACGAGTCCTAGAACAAAAATTTTTTGTAGTGAAGAGAAAAGTTCTTATCCTCTAATTACTATTTCCACCTTTGGGACCTCTAGGTGAAATTATATCACTTGGATCACATATGGATAGGACAATGACTTGTTCCCATGAATTTGACCTCCAAACCCACATGGAATCATGGTTTTACTATTGTTCAATATTGTGGAAACATTAATAACAAATGTTATCAAAGTTAAAGTTGTAGATGGATAACACCACATATGGTGCTTTATGGATCAAATATGGCATTTAAATCATGTTCAGGGTGGTGTATAACATCCATAACTAGGTTTTTAGCCTTGATCATGAATGGTTGAGATATCCACCACCCATTTTATCCTCAAGAATGCACTTCCCAAAATAAGAAAATCCATTTTCACACCCTAACTTATGTCATGCATAAATAGTAAGTCACTGGCATGAACCAAAAGAAACATAAAATGAATTTTTAATCCCTATAATTTTAATCAAGTTCAATTCTATGGAAACTTCAAGATGAATATTAGGCACAAGTTGCAGTGATAGGTCCTAAAATGTAATGTGTTTGTAGTAAAGAGATAATTTCTTGTTCTCCAATTGGCATTTCCACCTTCAAAACATCTATTTGTCAGTCCATCACTTGGATCACATATATATAGGATAATTTCATGTTTTCCCATGACCTCGAACTACAAACCCACCTAAAAGTGTGTTTTCACTAATATTTAGGGCATCAAAACACTGATAATAGATGTTGTCAAAATTGAAGCTACATACGGAGAACTCTACCTCTGGTACTTCATGGATATAATATGGAATTTACATCACATATGAAGTGTTAGATAATGTACACTACCAATTTATTTTCCTCTAATAATTCTTGGTTGAGAGACCCACCACCCATTCCTTCCTTAAAAATTCCCTTCTATTTTATTATTTTTAGAATAATGGTGTTTTATTCCTAGTTAAATAAACAGGTCTGAGCAAAGTAAATCAGTAAATAATATGCAAGAATTAAACTACTAATTTGTATAAGTAAATTTTTTTTTTGCCTTTTCTAAATGTAGTAATAAATAAGAGAAATATAATATAGCCTATTTTGAATGATCCAGATTGAGACAGGGTCTAATACTGGAGGAACACGACTAGGAAACTATTGAAAACTAGATCCTAGGGTTCATTTATAGATTGGATAGGATCATTGAAAGTAGGACAATTTGCTATCTATAATTGTAGTCCTTTTATAGTGATATTGTCTAGGTGGTATGATATTTTTGGGTTCTGTTCAGTAGGCTTGTGTTACTCTATCAGTGAAATATTGAACCTTGGAATCCTTCAGAGCTCATTATGCATCTATTATTAATCTTCAAATCCCTAGGAGATATTTTTTCTTGAACTTGATTATAAAAGGTAGAAAATGGGTTAGTGTGTAAAGAATACATTAGGCATACTTCACATCCTATGTATAGCCACGCTACTTACATACTAATACTCCAAGGAGGGATCAAGCTAATGTAGTTATCCCATTGAAGTGCTTGGTGTAATTTTGTATTGATAAATGAAATTATATGCAAAATTATATGTAATTTGGATGGCTAGGGACTAATGAAAAGGTTTGAATAATCTTGAAATGATCTTGGAAGGTTGTATATAGAGATTAGGGAAGAGTTCTTGAGTGTATTTCTTGTATTCTTGCTTCTCTCTTGTAAATGAGTGTCAACCCCTCTAAATGGAATTTAAATGGCCTTTTATAGGGAAATTAATGATCATGGGTTAAATAAATTCTCATTAGGCCAAAAATAAAAAGGATAAGGATCTAAAAGAGTCTAATCTTTATAACCTATTTTGCACTTGGACAACAACACCAAAATCAAGACACCATGGGTTTGAGTACTCCTATCCAAGTTGGGCATTATTTTCTAGAGGGAATGAGACTTAGGGGGATGGATTTGGGCTAAAAAGAGTTACCAGGGTTTATAAGGGTTATGTCAAAAAGGCTATGGATGACTAGGAATTAGTGAAAGAATAGCCTAGAAGGGTTGTGTAATCAAGTAGGAAGACCTATGGATTGGGTGTCATTAGACATGCTTAAGTCATCCAATTTCACATTTTATATGACTACATTTATCCCCTCTTTATTCTAGTGATGCAAAAAAGTGAAATTATAGGATAAAGGAAAGTAAAAAGAACACCTCAACTTATCTATAAGGAAGAAGCTCATGAAGTTGTGTGATGTTAGATGTGCATAGAGAGCACCTTGTGAAGTGTGAATCTATAATGAAAACATAAAATTAGATCAGTTCTTATTAGATACACTATATCTAAAATAAGAATGTATAAAATCTAAGTAAGAGGAAGAGAAGTGAATGAATACACTTCACTAGGTACATGAACCAATATAAAACCTATTATGATGTTGGATTATGATGGATGATGTTGGGTATGTGTTGAATCAAGAGTAATATCACAAATAGAGTTGAGTGCTCAATTCCCCAAAAAGTGGCTCAAAAATGCAAAGGTTGGAATTTTAGCTTCATCATCACCAATTGAGTGAAGCTAATGAATCATTCATGTGTTAATCGATGTTTGGATTATATGTCCAATCCCTCTAAATAGGTGGCTCAAAACTGCAAAGGCTAGCCCTTTGGCTCCATTGTTACCCCATAAGTGAAGCTATTAAGTGATATCAGTATAGAATAGATGTCATATGAGATGGCTCATAGAGCCCATGGATATTCTATAAATCTGATAATGTGGCATGGATAACCTAAATGTATGTTGAAAAATAGGACACTCCTGGCCATTTCAAAAGATGGAGGTTAGGCTTATATGAAATCCACTCCAAAACTAATGTATTAGGCCTATATGAAAGCCAAATCAAGTGCTCAAAATTTAAACTTGTATGAAATTTTAACTTGAAAGTGATGTCAACAACTTGTAGATGGAGTAAGGCATGCAACTATTGAGAATACTTGGATAATAAACTAAACTCAGACATAAAAGAGGACCAATGTTCCATGCATATTTCCCCTAATCATTGGTGTTTATAAAATGGATTTTGATTTGGAAGTTATGTCATCTACCTAATCTAAAATTGAAAGTGGGAATCATCATGCCATACATGATAACCCCCTATATCTAGATTCTCTAAGAAAACTATACTAAACTGCTAATTCTAACTAATTTGGTTGTGTAAAAACTATATCTAAACTAAAATTTTTACCTATTTCTAGAAAGTCTCAATGTTTTTTTACTTAGATGGGGGTGCCAAAATGAGGAAACCCCTATGTTTGGTGGTCCTATCCATTTCTAGCATTATTGTCATATGCTAAAACTTGTTGTTGATCTAGGATTATCACTATTTTTTTCTCTATTATGACTGGTTCAACCTTTAGATTCTAAACTGGGTGATTTGAATGTTGTTTTGACATAACCTATATTTTAAACTCAGAGTGTGTGGTGTAAGAATGACATAATCTAGATGGTGTAGTCATGTAGAATATGCCCCTAGTGGGTAGGTATATTTATGTGTGTCTTGAATGTAGAAGTAGGAATGCCCCCTCAATGGGTAGAGTGAAGCAATCAAATAGTTAGATGCTACTACACACACTCAAAGAAGATCAAGTGAAGCATGATAATGTCAAAAAATTGACATACAATGGAATGAAACAACAAATATAAGTCCTAGCATGATAATAGTAATGAAAAGCATGGATGATGCATATAATCAAAATGTTTTTGGTATTTTTTACATATTTTAATGTTTTTTGTATTTTGTGTCTTTGTATTGTTTTTGTATTTTGATATAAGCTATGTGTGGGTAAAACTAGGAAGAAATGATACTTACTAAGGAGTCTCAGATAGACTACCTGTCATAGTGTCCTATATCAAACAACTAAATTATGCTTGATCATGAGGCATAATTGAATGTCTAAGATTATAAAGCTAAAATCTATGTATGTTGTAACTACTCTAAAATATTTGAAGTGGAAACTAAATGTGGGGTCCCCCTGTAACTTTGAGAAGTGGATACAATTCTAGGTATCTTAAGGACCCATATGGAAGTAGAGGAAGCTCTTTGAATAGGTGCTCTTTGTGTAGCTGCATGAGACCTTAATGTTACTACTCTAGGTGTGAATATTGTAGCTAGAAGATATCTAGAATCCTAAAACTATGGAGGTGTATGAACCCTCTTTACTAGTGATGGATGCCATAACTATGGTTTGATCTAAAGTAGAAGTAGAACTAAAATTGGGGGAGAAACTGAAATAGGTGGAACTAGAGCTAGTGTTTGTAAGCTTGTAGATGTCTCTAAAGTGGATAGTTGTGACTCATAAGGAACTCCACCAGTTATAATAACCTGATTAGTGTGAATGAATTTCACACATATATGAACTATAGAGGGTACTACCCTAAGTTTTTTAATCCATAGTCGACCATGTAATATGTCAAAAACTCCTGCACTGGGAACTATAGTGAATGGTATTGCCAAATATGTAGGACCAACCTATAGTGAAAGTACTATCTCACCCAATGAACTCTATATATGCCCACTAAAACCATTGATAACTATGCTTTTCAACGTGATATCCTACTCTAAATAACCCCAATTTTTTAGTAGTGTGAAGGTGCACATGTTAAGGCTAGAACCATTATCAATAAGCACACTACAAATAAGTTGATTATGAATATGTGCTCTGATAAAAAGTGCAATATAACCTATATTATCCTCCACAATTTCTAGATATAAAAAAGATATTAAAGGTCTATATGGAACTCTAGACTCATACACACCTATCATACCTCTCAAAAGATGTTCCTTAAGGGAAGGTGCCTAGTATGTAGCTAGTAGAGGATGTGCATAGTATGTACGGTGAACACTTGAGGTGTCATTTTTTCCTTATTTAGAATGCTATGGAAATAGATCTGAGAAGATTTTCAAATATTTATCTTGTGTTGTCTTTGCCTTAGGAGTCTCAACTAAAGTTACCAAATCAAGTAGATTATCATCTATCAAATCCTATATCTTATGTCTTATGTCTCAAATTGATGCATATGTTTTTTGTATGGCCTAGTACCCTATGAAAATCACAAAATGTATGTTGATCATATCCCCATGGAAGAGGTTTCACTAGGTCAGCTTCATGGATAGGAGCGAGAGTGATGATGTTACATTCCAATAACTATTGTATAACCCTAGTTGAATAAATTGATAGATTGTTAAATGCACGACAAGGATGTGTTGATAAAACCACACACTAAAGGGGATCTGAAGCTACATTAACTATTGGTTGATTCTAATTCTTATTGTCATTAATTTTGACCTTGTATAGTACTTTTCTATTACTCTTGTTTTTTGTGTTTGAGATAATTGAGTACTTATGTTTTCCCATTAAAATTAGCTTGAATTTTCTTTCCTTTAGTGTATGACAAAATTCAGTGAAGGAAGAGAATCTCTTGAACATGATTGATTCATGAAGTGTTGGTATAATACTCTATTTGAAGAGGTCCTATAACTCTTGATCTACCATGGGACTAGTCATCTTAGCCAATATGGTCTTATATTGAAGAACATAGTATGTGAGATGCTCATTTGGTCAGTGTTTTTGTTAAGCAATTTGAGCATATGAAACCTTTTCACCAATATTAATGTTAAAGTGTGAAAATAGCATGTCACCTAAAGGATTGAATGCATGAATTGACTGATTTGGTAGACTATAGAGCCATTTTAATGAATAATCCCTTATACTCCATGGAAATATCTTGGTAAGTAGCTAATCATTGGGTACATAATCCAAACATGTGTGAAATGCTCTCAAGTGTGTCTCTAGATCACCCTTGTCATCATAAAGAGTAATTTTGGGTTGAATAAAACCTTTTGGCAAGGGTGTAGAAGAAATATGGCATGGCAATGGTATATGCAAAAGAGAAAAATAATTCAAAACCTATATAGATATGGTGGTACCTTGCTCAAGATGTTTCACCTTGGATTAAAGAGATCTTATCTCTTGCATAAGGGCTACCACATCAAGTGATAGGGATGTACTTTCTATAAATGGTGGCATATAGGTAGGTTGGGTTGCTATAGTGGTTGTTAAGACTTAGTTACCCCTATAGTGTCATTTTCAACTAGTTGCTCTATGGGAATGGAAGACTCAACTTGCTTAGCCTTTTTAATTTCCATGATAGATTGCAAGATTAGTTTATGATCTTTAGGTTGTTCTTTAAGTATTTCTCTAAAAATTTATAAAATCAAATCTTTGTTGAGTACAACTTCACTATCAACAATGGGTGGAAGTGGATCAATAGTCTAATATGGTGGAGCATGAGCATCAATGTGTACATCATCATTGTTATTTTCATAATTCTCTTTGTCAAAATTATTCTAATTGAAATTGGTGTAATCTGGATGTGTAGAATCTATGACTGGAGCTTGAGTTGGTTATTTATCCATGGTATATGGCTAAGTTGTAGGAATCTGGGTGAATTCAAGAGGATTTCCACTAAGTCTTGCACTTAGTATCAAAGGAAGAGATGCAATAAACTTAGGTGGATTAAGGAAAACAAATTTAATAATAGTATCAAAGATTAAGCTGATATAATCTAAACAAGGAACTAGAATATGCATAGAAAGGATACGGAGTTCCCAAACATATAAGGTGATACCTTAAAAAGAAAATAGGTGCTACTATATGCAACTAAGGTTTTTTTCAAAAATATTTGTGCAAAATACTATGAATTTTTGAATTTAAAATTGATTTTTATAGTTTGAGATGTAACTAAAAATGTATAAAATTATTGGAAAAGTATTGGAAAATCACTAGGAACTAGTTGATGCAACTAGGGTTGTTTTAATGAATTTTTAAAATTAGTAATATCATTTTTAAAATTAGATATGAATTTATAGAAAATTTTTAGAATTTTTCTTGGAAAATTTATAAAAAATCAAAGAATATTTCTAGTATTAGCAATATATTTTTCCTAGTGTTTGGAATGTGTTTGTATACAAAAAGAAACTAATATGTGCAAACTAGGTTTTTAACAAAATATGTGATATTTTTGTAATTAAATTATATATTTATGATTTATAAATGCAAAAAAAGTTAGTAAATTATGGGGAAACAATTATAAATAATTATCCCTAGGGTTTCTTGGGTTTTTGTTTGAAATTTATAGTAAGTCAGGTTCACCAAATGTTTTATTATTTTCAAAATAATGGGGTTTTATTTGGAGTTAAATAAATAATTCTAAGAAAATTAAATTAGTAAATAATATGTAGGGATTAAGCTATTTATTTGTATAAATAGATTTATATTTTTGTCTTTTCTAAATACAGTAATAAATAAGAGAAATCTAACGTAGCTTATTCTGAATGATCTAGATTGAGATAGGGTCTAATACTAGAGGAGTAGGCCTATAAAACTAAAAAAAAAATGGATCCTAAGGTTCGTTTATAGATTGGATAGGAGCATCAAAATTTGGACTCCCTACTATCCCATTTTTTAGTTCTTTTTTGATGCTATTATCCAGGTGGTCTGAGCTTTTTAGGTTTTATTCGATAGCCTATGTTACAATGTCAGTGAAATATAAAATCTTAGAATTCTACAAAGATTGTTGTGCATCTATTTTTAATATTTAAATCCTTAGGATATATTTTTACTTGAACTTGAATTGAAAACTTAGAAAATATAGAGAAGGGGTTAGTGTGTAAAGGATACGTTGGACGTACTTCACACCCCGTGTGTGGGCACATTGCCTACATACAAATACTTCAAAGAGGGATCAAGTTAATGTAGTTATCTCATTAAAGTTTTTGGTGAAATTATGTATGGTAAATGCAACTATATATGAAACTAGATGTGCTTTGTATGGCTAGGAACTGATGCAAAGGTTTGAATAAGCTTGAAATATCTTGGAAGGTTGTATGCAGAGAATAGGGAAGAGTGTTTGAGTATACTTTCTTATATTATTACTTATCTCTTGTAAATGAGTGCCAACCCCTCTAAATAGACTATGAATAGCCTTTTATATAGAAATTAATGATCATGGATTAAATTAATTCATGTTAGGCCAACAAGAAAAAGGATAAAGATCCAAAAGAATATGACTGTTAGGACTAATTTTACACTTGGATAATAGCACCAAAATTAGGACACCCTTGGTTTTAGCACTCTTATCCAACTTGGGTGATATTATCCAGAGGGAATGAGACCTAGGGAGATGGATCTGGGCCAAAAATAGTTGCCTGAGTCTATAAGGGTTAAGTTTGAAAGGTGTGGATGACTAGGAATCAGTGGAAGAATAGCCTAAAAGGGTTGTGTAAGCAATTAGGAAGACCCATGGATTGGGTTTCATTATCTATGATTAATTAATCCAATTTCAAATTTTATATGACTACACCTTCCCAAAATAATAAAAATGTAGTTTTTTAGCCTAACTTCAGGCACACATAAAATAAAAATTGTAAGGCATATGGATAAACCATAAGAACCCTCACATGTGTTTCAAATACCCTCACATGTTTTTTAATTCCCTCTAATTTAAACTATATCATGTCAATGAAAACTTTTGGATGAAATTATGGCATAAGTTGTAGTGATGGGTCCTAAAATGTAACATTTTTATAGTGAATAGATAAGTTTTTATCCTCCAATTTGAATTTCAAACTTTGGGACCTCAAGGTGAAAGTACATAAATTTTATCATGTTTTTATAGGTAAATTAAATTTTATCCCTTGACCTCAACCTCCAAACGCACATGTAAGTGTGTTTTCACTACTATTCAAGAGCATGGAAACACTAACAATAAATGTTACCAAAGTTGAAGTTGTAGATGGAGAACTCTACTTCTAGTGATTCATGGATCAAAAATTGCATTGACATAATATACATTGTGTTAGATAATGTAAAATACTAGGTTATTTTCTTCCAATCACATTTGGGTGAGAGATGCACCACCCATTCTGGCCTCAGGAATGCCCTTCACAATACAAGAAAATGTAATTTTTTAGCTTAACTTTAGGTGTGTGTAAAATAAAAAAACATAAGTAATTGGTATAAAATATAATAACCTTATTGTTCTTATATAATCCGTATAATTTCACCCCATATCAAGTAAATGGAAACTTCATGATGAATCCATGGCACAAGTTGTAGTGACGAGTCCTAAAATGTAACTTTTTATAGTAAAGAGACAAATTATTGTCCTCTAATTGGCATTTCCACCTTTGGGATATATTGGTGCAATTATGTCACTTAGATAATGTATATATAGGTGAATTATAAGTGATCCCATGATATCAACATCCAAACCCACCTAGAAGCATATTTTCACTATTATTTAGGAGCATGGAAACACTAAAAACAAATGTCAAATTTGAAGCTAAAGATAGATAACTCTGTCTCTAGTGATTCATGTCTAAAAATTAGTTTTTATATCATGTATAATGTGTTGGATATTTCCTAAGAGTAGGTTACTATGCTCTGATCATGCCTATTTGAGAGACCCACCACCCATTTCAACCTCAATAATGCCCTTACCAAATTAAGAAAAATGTAGTTTTTTAGCCTAAATTTAGGTGTGCATAAAATAGAAACAATAAGTCATTGGCATGAACCAAAAGAATCCTCATGTGAAATTTGAATCCCTATAATTCCAATTCTTATCACATAAATTTAAACTTTAGGATTAATCTATGTCATAAGTTATAGTGATGAGCCCTGAAATGCAATGTTTTTATAGTAAAGAGACAATTTATTATCCTCTAACTAGAATTCATATGTTCTAGACCTTCAAGTGTAAATACGTCACTTGATGAAAATTTGTAAATTTTAATAACATATACTCCCATGAACTTAACCTCAAAACCCACCTTGAATCATGTTTTCACTACTATTTAGAGAATGAAAACACCAAAAACAAATATCGTCAAAGTTGAAGTTGCATATGGAGAACTTCACTTTTGGTGCTTCGTGGATCAAACCTAGAATTTTCATCATGTATGGGGTGGAGAGTAACATAAAATACCATGTTTTTGGCCTCTCATCACACCTAGTTGAGATATCCACCACCCATTCTATCCTCAAGAATGCCCTTCTCAAAACAAGAAAAATGTAGTTTTTTAGCCTAACTTCAAGCGTGCATAAAACAAAAATTGTAAAGCATTGGAAAAAACTATCAAAAACTTAATTTTTGTGTTAAATACCTATAATAACACCATATATCACATTAATTTAAACTTAGATATTAATCCATAGCATAATTTGTAGTGATAGTTCCTAAATTATAACATTATTGTAGTAAAGAGACAAGTTCTTGTCCTCCAATTAACATTTTCACCTCTAGGTCATACAGGTGCAATTATATCACTTCGATCATGTCTTGATAGGATAATGACATGTTTTCCCATGAACTCAACCTCCAAAACTACATGAAATTGTGTTTTAACTACTGTTCAAGAGTTTGAAAACACTAATAATAAATGTTGTCAAAGTTGAAGCTACAGTTTGAAAACTCCACCTCTAGTGCTTTGTGGCTCAAAAATGGAATTTCCATCATATCTACGGTAGTGAATAACATTGAAAAATAGGTTTTTGGGCTCCCATTATTCTCATTCAATAGACTCACCACCTATTTTATCCTCAAGAACATCCTTTCTATAATAACTTAGTACTTATATTAAGCTTCTCTTAGATTTAAGAATATGAAATTCTTTACTAACAGTGCCAACCACATGAAGGTGGAAGCTTATTTCACACCACAAACCTAAAAAAAATTAGTATGTAATTAAAAGTGAAATTTATATGTAATAACTATAAAATGAATAAAATTTGGTAAAATTAAATACATTTAGATTTGACAAGTTATCATACCTTAGAATTTCAGTCTAATGAACCACTAGGATCTACTCTAATATTGATAGGAGTAAGAATAGCTTTGTTGTATTGAACACACTACACCTTACATTATTCATGAATAAGTGAGGAACCATTTTGTTTTATAAATCTTGTTAATTTTAGGGTTGTGCATTCATGTTTAGCCTATTTCTTATCTTTGGAACTTTGTGGGTCTTAGAATTAAATCACCTTTGTTGTATATGTTTCCCTCTTGAAACCCATTTTCATTGAAATAATTTATTTTAACCAATATATTATTAAAAATATTTGGAAGCTTATTATTTATTATAAGTCTTTAAAATTATCAGTATTTGGATTTAATTATTCTAAATTATTAGCATATTGGAAATTAACATTTTGGGACTTTACAATTTGGTCTCCGAGAGAATCATTCGGGAACTTCAACTTTAATTAGAATTTTCCTTCAAAAATTTACCCACCAATTTTATTTATTTGGGATGTTTTGTATAGGATTTTTTTCTTAATATTATTTTCATTTTGAGCATTCATATTCAACATTTTTCCTTCATGTTTGTTCATTTAAAATTTTCATCTTTGATAACTTTTTTTAACAAACCTTCCTGAAAAACAATCTTAGTATCCAATAAAAATGTTTGGAGTTTTGGAGTTTTGGATTTTTAAAATGGTTTTAGGAATATTCCCAAAAAACAACTTGGTATTCAATATTTTTCCTTTGGAACCCTTGGCTCATGATAATCTAATGATTTGACCTAAACTCAAATGTTGATGTCTAACTAAACCACATATTGACAAGTGTCAAAAAGGTAGCATTGTGGCACCCCTTTGAATGAGTAAGTATCTTACATGGAGATTCCACTATGATAAGTTGGTAAATTTCAAATCAAATGAGAAAAAACTAAATTAGAGACATTGTTGATTAATGTCACATGAACTGAGATTGAATGCTAAAAGGTTATAGCACTGAGCTAATAAGCACCTCCACCTTCATGTATTATTAACTAGCTCAAGTGAATGTTTCCCTTTGATAATTCAATCCCTAGTTACCTTCAATCAAGCTATAATTTTCATATAAGAGTGAAAAACCAAAGATACAAGGATCTATAATTATATAAGCATTAGTAACTAACCATGGCATCTTCATCTAAAATATATAGGGGAGCCCAAACACTGTCTAGATTTTCTATCAAAGACTCAATAGAGTATATGGACACAATATTTAATGCCTCCATGTTTGATGGTATCTACACTAACTACTCGGCTTTGTGAGAGGATGTAGAAGGTGTTGATGCATTCATTAATGAGGAAGATGTATCTCCAAAATAATGATAGGTAGTAGATAACCTGATTCCACTCAAACATAAAGGACTTCATTATGCCATTGCTAAACCTGAGGTCATGCCATGCATCTACCTATTACATTACTCGCTCTTTAAAGTAAGGATTATCACTAGTGACTTATTCCACCACATGAATCATAAAATCATCATTAATTACATATCAAGGGAATCATTTTAAATGTATTTATGCTTTCCAATCTTGGATGCCATGTTTGAATTACATAGTGTATCTCTATGGAAGAAAATCAACCTACAAAGAAGATAATGAACAAATGAATTTTCATTGAAGAAAGATTTTCACTCAAGGAAAATAACCCTATACCCATCATCAAATTTTAAATGGGAATTTTCTTTGGAATGGAACTATTGAACCCATTGTATGGTCACTCAAGTATCCACTTCCTTTACTTAAAATGGATACCATTTTTGTACCTATTTTGACCTCATAACTTACCTTTGCATTGGTAGAGATCATCATCACCTAGTTACATGATATGATAATTCATAAAGATAAGAGTCCCCAAGGGGATAATTTATACATGATGTCATACCTTCTTGATGTTTTCATGTTTACTATTTACATACATAACATGTCTCTCTGGAACACAAATCTTGATTATATCAAAAATAGGATTTGTGATGTTTATTCATTTGTGCATATTAATACATATACCATAAATATATTGAGTTTTATAGAGGACTTGTATATCCAGGTTTGGATGGTAATTCATGAGGAACCCATTCTCAAAGTATAGAAAATAATTGTCAATTCACTTATGTCTAAGGGTGACTATTGGTTATATCTATATTACATTATGATAATAGTTACTAGACATAGGGTTGATCCTTTGTGCCTCCTAATACATGTCCCTAACAATCTGTCTAAGTAATAAATTGCTTATTAGTTATGGTGAGGAATCAATGAAGATCTTATAATAAGAAATAATAGCACATTATATGGCTCTCATCTCATGATTTAGAGGATGTGTTACACCTTTTGCAAACATTTTGGGGAAATTGTCAATGCTAGTAAAGCCTATACCTTGGCCACCTTGCCCCATAAATATTAGGACCCCCATGGTACAATAGAGCTACATATTCATAATCTGGGCATTCATTATAAGTATGAGCCCTATGATCATGATATCCTATTTATTAATATAACAGACTATGCCCAAGTTTTGGAAAGGGCTAAGACAGTTAGAGTAAATAAATATCTACTCAAGGGAATCCAATTAGATCCTTTTATCATAATTGAACAAGAATAATATAGGATCCCACCACCAGGAGGGTGGACTTCTTTAGACTTTTGTAATAATATATCTATCTAGCAACCACATGATCAAATTTTAGACCCCCAAAATCCACCCATCATGATGATAGCTATAAATAAATAGTAAGGTGAAGGGGAAATTTTAGTTGTTGCAAAATAAACAAAAGAGGAGACTTCTCAAGTTCAAGCACCCATAGTTGAATTGAGGGAAATAAAGCAAGAAACTCAATAAGAGATAGTTCAAGGTAAGTAAATATCTCCTAAGAAGGAATAGGATCCTATTTATATATATTCCTTTGACTATTAATACCTCACACACATTATTATATCGTTGGAAACCATAACATCTAATGTGGAAGTCCTTGTTTCTATCCAATAAATGGTTTCACCTCTAATTGGAAAAATAACTATATGTTATAAGAGGAAATTCTAGGAAAGAAGACCTCAGGTACACTCTGAAGAGGGACCAAATAAGAAAACATAACCCTTGATTGAGGGTGATCTAGTGGATAAATAAGAAGAAAAGGAACTATATCAAGACAAATTCTTAATCTTGTAATAATTGAAATGAAATGCACCCCTCATGAGTGACAAATTAATTAAGGGTTTTCTTCATAATTCACCCTTCCATTATAACATTTACCTCTATAGTTACAAGTATTTATAGTGTGAAAACTACCTCCCTACCCATTGCTGCAACCATTCCTTTAGTTTCCACCTCTAATACTATTATGACCTGTAAACCCAACACTCTAATGTTAGTATTGTTGGGTGAATATTTTGTTGTCAACTAACTGATGAGAAAATGGGTATATCAACCACAGCATAGGGATATTTACACCATGAAAAGTGTGGATTTACTAGATCTAGATGAGGTAAATCTCTCCTCTCATCAAGGGGAGGTTCCCTATTAATACTTACGTGTTGGATATATATAATTAAGCAGAAAATAACACATGGGGGTGGTATAACAACATCTACCTCTCTTTTTTTAGAGGTAATGTACAAGGAACAAAAGAGGGAAAATCTTGGCCTTAAGCTAACAACATTCCTCTTCTTTCAAGAATGATATTAAACAGAGAGTAAGAAATCCCCTGAAGTGACAAAGATCACAAGAACACTCACGCAAGCATAAAGTCTTCCGTAGCTCCTTCACAGATCTGGAACAAGTACAACCATAGAGTAAAGTGAAGCACAAAGTCTTCACCTGAAACTACAAAAGACAACAGAATCTCAAAGGTAAAAGCAGCACAAAGTCTATCTTCTACCCTCTAGAAGTGCCCTCAGATAATATAAACACACCCACTTTGCTTATTAAATCAAATGAATAAGATATTACCAGGAAAAAGGACATAAGAACTATTTCCTAAGACAATCTCAATACAAAGTCTGAAATAACCTGCTTCTCATTCATTCAACAGAATATGATTTACAAATTTGAGCACAAAGTCTCAAAAGTTGCTTTAATTTCAGCAGAGTATTTTCTATTAATTTTCCAAGATCTTTTACAAAATGAGGTCTCCTCTATTTATAGGGAGAAAATCCTCAAAAATAGAAAATAATAAAATATATAAAATATCTTGGTCAAAGATGACTCATCTTTGACTTTTAGATATTTTTTTGAACTTTTTACATGTAATTACATTTTTCAAAACTGCATGCACTTTGCATAAAATAGAAGTGCATAAGGATAGAAGAAAGAAGGAGAGAGAGATTCAGTTTGGGCCGTTAGGTTTCTTTAGATGAGCATCGTACATTGTGATAAATGCTTGAATTCTTATGCTGTCTGGCGCAACTGCATTCTTGGAGATGGTTCTCGCTCTGATCAATGCGTCCTTCAATGCTGTGATGGCTTTAGCATGGCTAGTTAACCTAGATTTTAGATTCTCTAAAGTTAACTGAGCATCTAGAATGCTGTCCACTGAAGACATTGAGAATGATTTTTCTTCAAAATCTTTTCGAATCATCTCCATGAAACTCTGAATCATCTCTTCTGCCGGAAGGAACTGATGGTCCTTAGAGGTCAAGTCGCATGGCAGCTCTTCTAATTTATTTAGTAGGCTCAGGTCACTCTTCTCACTAGCTTCCTTGAAAGCTTTGAGATCATCAATTAAGTCCTTAAGTACCTGGATTCTGAAGACCAGTGACTCTTTGATCTCAACATAGGAGTCCTTGTTGGAGATGACACCGATAGACATCAAGGTGCTCTTCTTGAGATTTTTCATTTCCTTCCATCTACCGAGATCTTTTTCCAAACTGTCAATCTCTTGAGAAATGAGGGAGACGAAGTCATCTACCTGTGTTTTTTACTTTCTTCATTTTACCTGTCCTTTCTTCCACTTTTGTAAGCAAAGAAACTCCCTGAGTATGCATCCTTTAGATATAGTCCTCCACGACTTTCCCCTTTAAATAAGTCTTTTCTACTTTTTGAATGACTGAGTCATCCACTGAGAAGGCCTTTGGAGTTGCTGCTTTAGGAGGAAGAGTGAACCTTTTGATCACTGCTATCAGCTATTCTGTTTTGGCTTTGTAGTAATCTTTCATCTCCTTTTATCTATTGAATTTCTAGACCATAATGTCTATGGTAGCCTGAAGATCACTTTTCACACCTTCATGAGTAACTTTGCCAATTTCAACACGAGAGATGGAAGAGCTACTCATCTCAAAACCCTCAAGGGTTGTGTCTTGTGGGGGCCTGGCCATTTCCAAAAATTTATGCCCTTTCTCTTCGACTAATTTGGAGAGGATTCTTGGCCTCTTCAGAGCCTTTGTTTTCACTGGCACTATTTTGCCGAAGTCGAACTCATTGGGGAGATGGCCATCTTCTTTCTTTTTGGCATGAAAGCAAACATCCAAGGTAGGAGAGAAGTACCTGTTGTGGCAATGGTTGTCTCTACTGGTGTTATTGTAGTAGCTTCCACACTACTAGTGGTGATAGTAGTTGCAGTTGGAGTAACTGGTGAAACTGCACCAACTACTGATTCTAGCTCAGGTGCAGGGCTTGCTGGCAAGGTGAAAAAAGGAGATGATAGACTTGGAATGGATCCAGAAGAGCAAGGGGAACCTCTAGAAGGACCCTAAGGATTGCCAAAAACAACCTTGGAAGGAGAAGCGAATCTGGAAGAGGGAACACTGATTGGGGAGATAGGAGAAATGAGCACCACAGGAGATTGAGGGGGAGAAGGAGAGGTGCTCTAGTTCGGTTGTGCTTGTTCCAGCGAGAGTGGAGATCCAACACTTGGTTGTTTTGATGGTTGATCCTCTGTCTCCATGGGCTGAGTTGCCTATGCTTGAGGCTTTGTTATTTGGTTCCTATGGCTGCCATTTCAGGCCCTTGGGTGGCCTTAGGCTTTTTATATATGAAGATGATTCTAGGCTTGTGAGGCCTAGAAGGAGAAGGGATGTCACCTTTATTTTTAGTTTTGTTCTCTGCCTTCCTCTTCAATTCTGCCTGGTAGTCAGCCTCTGATCCTGTAATGAATTCCTTTAGGGTGATCCATTTGGCTGCTAACCAATCATTGGTGTTAGCCAATATTGGTTCAAATCTTTTTCTCAGAGAAGTCAACTCCTTCTGAGACCACTAAATTAGAGGGAGAGGGGAACCAACAATCTTTTCTATCATATACCTATTATTTATGATGTTTCCATCATCAATTAGACTAGATGGGATCTCTGCAAGCCTGAGGTATTCTATCTACTCTAGTGTTAGATGGCAATAGTCCATTTTTTGTATTTCTTCAGCCATCCTCAGGCCCACCCAGATATCCTCAATCATGGGTTTGTGGGACTGAGTTTTCCTTCTGATCTTTTCCTTGACTCCCCTGTAGTCAAATTTCTCCCATCTCTTGAATGGCTTGATAGTAACCATCTACATTTCTATTTCCATAACCCTGGCTTTGGTTGATGTGGCAACTGAAAACTTGCCAATTTGGATCAAAAACTTGAAACTGGGTCTCTTGAGTTCCATCTATTTAGTATGCACGACAGCCAGTTGTCATCAAAGCTCTATTAGAAGTAACTTGTCTGAAGGGAATTTGGGGAGCATATAAGGGTATCCTTGGTAAAAACCAACCCAAAGATAACAGAAAGTAGGGAACTGGAGGAACATGCAGCCATAACTGTTTACTACTACCCAGGCCTCATCTGATATTCTCTTCTGCTCGAGCTGAGGATCGAAGAGACACAAAAACATGACAAAAAATGCATCATTGACTTATTTGAAATGATGTGTTGGCCCCTGAAGCATCAGCTCAAGATAATACGAGTAGACTGGGGTGATCTTTCTATCTCCTATTGTAGTTAATCCCAGGAAAGATTGCATTGCGGTAGCTATATAGACTAGGTACAAAGTCATGTAGAACTTGAAGGAAGTCTGTACCTTGGTCAAGTGTTCATGAATGGCATTGTTGATTTGTTCTCCCCAAAAGATAGTTTTCTTGCCCTAGAGGATGATCTTAATGAATGGGTACATCCATTCATGGAACTTTGAAGAAGACGGGAGGCCCTGTACTCTGCTGAGAAGGGTGATCAAGTCACCAACTTTTTCAATGAAGTCACTCCTTGAGAAGTTCTTTGGCCATCTGGAGAGGCCAGTCCTGGGGGTCTTTAGCCACTTTTAATTGATTACTTTCTTTTCCCTTTTAGGGTCTTTGTCGTACTCCTTTTGTGCCTTCACGAAGTTGATTTGGGTTACTTCAGTGGCTGGAGGACACAAGAAAACTTTGTCGATAAAATCAGGGTCCAACCAAATTATCATGCTGCCACTAGCGTTTGAAACTGATTTGGTCTCTTTGTTGTAAAAATGTGTGCACTGGAGGACAAACTTAGCATGATGTGCTACTACCAGAAAGGTGGCCACCAGATGGATGTTGCTCTCAACAATCCTCTTTATCTCAGTGCTGGGATTTGTCACCTTTGTTTGTACCAAGAACTCAGCCATGTCCACGTGGCCGATCTCGGTGTATCAAATGTCGTTGACATTCGAGGAGACTAATGTGGGTGGGAAGACACCCTGGTACTTATATTTCATGCTTTTCACCTTTTTGGGAGACGCTTCCATCATGGAGAATGATCCTGACTGGATAGGAGCAGGTGTGCAGGAATTCGCTAAAGGTGCTGCAGTCATGATCACAGATGAAAGGAGAGTGGATGAGAGAGGAAAAGCATAATTTAAGTGATAATGGTTATTGGAGGTCACTTAAAAAGGCCAAGATGGGAGAAGGAATGGAAAATGAGGAGAAAGGGAAAGAAAGGGACAACTCAGAAAAATTCCTGAGAATTAAGCACAAATGGAGGAAAAAATGCAAGGGCGGTGAAAATCACCACCTCTGCATTTTTTGGAAAATAGAGTAAGGTCGGTGAAAATCACCACCCTTGCAGGTGGAAGGAAAACATGAAGGGGTGGCAAAAATTTTTGCCCTTACAGGAAGAGTTGGAAATACGCAGGGGCGGCGAATTTCACCACCCTTGCACGGAAAGGAAATACACGTGCAGGGGTGGCGATTTTTGCCGCCCTTACATGGAGACAAGAAAATGTACAGGGGTAGTGATAATTTTTGCCCTTGCATGGAGGATAGAAAACACGTGTAGGGGCGGTGAAGATTACCATCCTTACATGGAGGGTGGAAAAGAAGAAAACGCGGGCAGCAAAAATGCCACCCGCATGAGTTTGTGAAAGAAACCCGTGGGCAGAGGGAAAAAAGAGAAGCCCGTGGTGAGGAGGGGAGGGAAAAGTCTGCGGGAGGAGTAAGGATGTGGGTGGAAGGAAGGAGAAAAATAAAAACAAAACATATAACTAATGTAAAGCTAAAACAGAAAGAAAATAAGAAATAAATGCAAAAACAAACCCTACTTGAGAAACCGTGCGCGCCATGAGGTTGAATCCATGAACACGTGCTTCGAATCATCAACTACGGTGCTCAGGTGCAAGAGGTAGGAGGAGAGGAGGAAGAAATGAGGAGAATGAGGCTCAAATCAGATTATATGGGGTGAAAAACCCACCCCAACAACCCATCGTGTGTGACCATTAATGTCTGCATAAAAATTGAGACGTGTAAGGGTGGCGATTTTTGTCGCCCTTGCATATTTCGATTCATCTTGTAGGGGTGGCAAAAATCACCGGCCTTACATGCCAAAGAGTAGGGGTGGCAAAAATCACTACCCTTGCGGAAAAAGTGTAGGGGTGGTAAAATTTGCTGCCCTTGCACAAAAAGCAAGGGAAATGTAGAGGCGGCAAAAAATACCGCCCCTATGGGAAAAAAGAAAGAAAAGACTTACTCCAGAAGGAGAGTCTAGGGGAGGGAAAAAATTGGCTGGAACGAGATGGTAACCACTTTCTCATTTTGAGGCCAAGGCAAAAATGAATTTTGAAATTCATCTCGAAAAATGAACTTAGAGAGACGAAAGACGAAACAGACAAGTTTCATAGGGGGGATGTTCCCAAAAATGAGCTAAGCTAATTTTTGAAACAACAGTTGGCTCCTATTGGGGAACTTCTGCTGATCGAATTGATTAGCAGGAGTAGAAACCAGTCTCTAAGTGCCTTCATCCAAGCCATTGGGCTACAGAGTCAATAAAAAAATAGAAAAAAAATAGACAAAACATAAAAACTACACATATATACAAACAGATTCATCTGAGCTTCAAGGATTGAATAGCTTGAGATGCTATCCACTATGAGGTAGTGCAAATGGTGTTCCATCTTGGTACTGCAGCAAGAAGCTAGCCTCACCACAGAGATATCGAATGGTAAACGGGCCTCTCCACAGGGAGTCAAATTTGCCATGCATCCCTTTTGGTTCTCGCCTCTTGTCCCATAATAAGCCCTGATCTCTGACTTGGAATTCACGCATTCTAGCTCTCTTATCAAAAAGTGCTTTCACCTGATCCTGATGTTCCTTGATCTGATCCACTACCATAACTCATTGTGCATTCGTCTTGGTCAGACACATGATTCGTTTGTCAACTGAGCTTTCAAAGGTTGAGTCTTCGATTGCTTTAGTTAATATGAGTGTTGGTAGTTCAAGGGTGATGGGAATTTTGACATTCAATCCATACAGAAACTGGAAAGGGGACATACCTATAGCCCTTTTAGGTGTTATTCTATCCACCCACAAGGCGTCATACAATGCTTTGTGCCATGTTCTCTGATTATCGTCCACCAACTTCTTGATAATGGTGACCAGGTTCTTGTTACTCGATTTTGCTTGTCCATTTTCTTGAGGGAAATAATCTGAAGTGTGGGATAAGGTAATATCATAATAGAAACAAAATTGAGTAATTTCATGCGATGAAAAATAGGTTGCATTATCTGTTACGATCTTTAGTGGAACCCCAAACTGGGAGATAATGTTTTCTTTGAGAAAGCTACATACCACTTCAGACGTAGCGTGCTTAGTTGGGATGGCCTCCACCCACTTGGTAAAGTAATCTGTTGCGGTGAGGATGTAATCATGTCCAGCACTTGAAGATGGGTTAACTATTCCAATGAAGTTGATATCCCATTGCTGAAATGGTTCTTCAATCACGACTAGCTTGAGGGGCAGAGCAGGCAGCCTAGGCTTTCCAATGAATTGCTGACATAATTCACACCTATACACCCATTTGTAGGCATCTTAAAAAAGTGTGGGCCAGTAGTACCTTGCTCACAAAATTTTGTGTGCCGTCATCGGTGCAGAAAAATATCCTCCACAGGCCAAATTGTGGAAAGATTCTAAGAGTCTTTCTTGTTGAGATTTGTCAACACAACGAAGAAATGCCCCATCCAGGTTTCTTTTGTAAAGACCATTATCCCATAGGACATAACCAACTGCTTTCAATTTAACATTCCGTTTCTCTTTAAAAGAAAGGTGAGCGAGACACTCACCATATGTCAGAAAATGAGCAATGTTAGAATACCACTCATCAGTAGTGGCAACAAAGAGAACCATAGGCACGCCTTCGATATCTTCTTATTCACTTTCTACTTTACCTAGAATGTTGTTGGCGATCAACTGGCAGAGACCCCTTCCTCGTACGAGCTTGGTTGGTTTGATGTCTAGATCAAACACCTGAGTTTTGGAAATCTAGTTACCTCTCTTTATACCGAACTCTTGCTGAGTCAAAATGGATTTTACTGTTGTAATTGACATGAGAACTTCAGTGTGAGAATTCAGGATATAAAACCTGAAACGCTTGACAGCTTTGACCACAGTGTATGCATGCTTCTCTATAAGGGAATATTTCAACTCGTGATCATTGAGTGGACAACTCATGAATGAGATAGGAGATTCTACGCCTTTTGGATTTTGCTGAACCAGAATAGCTGATAGTGTATGCTCAGAGGCATAACTATATATCTTGAAATCTTTAGTATAATCTGAACAGACTAGGACTGGTGCACGAGTGATTGCTTCCTTAATCTCTTTAAATGCTGACTTACCCTTAGCAGTCCATCTAAATGTAGCATTGCCATTCATCATGTTAACAATATGACAGGTTTTCTCAACAAACTCAGGAATAAATCTTCTGAGGAAATTCACCTTTCCAAAGAAAGAGTGAACTGCGGTCTTGCTGGTAGGCAGAGTAAGCTCTTGGATGGACTTGACTCTTTCTGAATCAATTCTAATACCTTCTCGGGACACGATGTGTCTGAGAAGTTTCCCTTCAGTTACTTCGAAGATGGATTTCTTTGGGTTTAAAGAGATACCATTTTGATGGCAGCATTCCAATATCTTTTGCAAATGGTGAACTTGCTCAGAACGATGTTTTAAAAATACCATCAGATCGTCTAGGTACACTACAATGAATTTTCCCATCTCGTCTTTGAAAGAAAGATCCATCGCCATTTGAAAAGTGGTGCCTACGTTTATCAGACCAAAAGGCATCCTACGGTAAGCGAAAGTGCCCCAAGGTGTGGTGAACGTTGTCTTATGCTGATCTGCTTTCTCGACTTCGACTTGATTGTACCCCAAAAAACTGTCTAGCATTGATAACACTCCTAAACCTGTTACCATCTGTAGAACTTGATCCATGATGGGGAGAGGGTAATTATATTTTAAAGACAACTGATTTAAGTTCCTGAAATCCACACAGATTTGAATTTTGCCATTCTTTTTTTTGACAGGTACTATGTTGGCGATCCACGTTGAGTGATGTATGGGAAAAATTATCTAGGCATCCAACATCTTTTGTATCTCAGCTAAAATAGTACCTGAAATTTTTGAATTATATTGCTTGGATTTCTATTTGTAAGGTACAGAGTTGGCTTTCAGGGGAATGTCATGATGGATGTCATTTGGCCTGAGAGATTTCAAGTCATCGTAGGAATAGGCCAACACATCCATATACTAGCAGAGCAGACTAGCAAGCTCAAACCTTTCCTTGGAAGTGCAGCGTTTTCCAATGTTTATCATCTTAGGATCACACTTGGTTCCCAAGTTGACTTGATCAAAATCTTGGGAAGAATTTGAATCTATTCGTTGTTGTTTGACAAACTTGTCATGGTTATCAAACAACTTCTCTAGAGAAACCAAACCTTTGGGAATCTTATTCCCCCTGAGCTGTAAGAAATCTTCACCTGTATTGGCTTAGGTTTCAGGGGCTGCCCCACACTCTTGGGGTTCCCTACCTTCAAAATGTAGTTGTTCAAAACTGTCCTTTTGCTCTAAGAAGGTGATGATTTGATTATCATTATTAAACACTTGCCAGTGGCCAGCATTATCTGGTACGCTTGGTCGAAAAACTAGTTCAATAGTGTACCTATCTCCCTTAAAGTTTGGATGAGGAACTATAAGGGTGGCAGAGACAGCTAATGCATCTGCTCAGTCATTGAATTCCCTTGGAATGGCAGAGATGTTGAAGGCATCAAAATTTTTGATCTGATCCCAGACTAGGTTGCGATAGTGGCGCAACCTCTCATTCTTTATTTGATAGAGATTTCTCACCTGACAAACTATCAACTCGGCATCTCTTTTAGCATGGAGTTCCCTAATGCCCCTTTCTCTGGTAGCCTGTAGTCTGAGCAACAAGGATTTGTACTCAGCCATGTTGTTAGTATTGTTGAATTGCAATTTGTAGGAAAAAGGAGTAATCTCTCCCTGAGGAGATACCAATACAACTCCGACTCCCAAACTAGTAGAGGAGCAGCTACCATCAAATTCTAAGGTCCATACTTCATTAGATACTATTTTTTCCACAAAAACTTTTTTGTTTTGAGGAAGGGGTTCTTCCACGTGTCCATTTTGCTTTGGCACTTTACCCTTCATGTCAGCTGAAACCAAATCTAAGTCATCACCCGTAGGAGTTTCATTAGATGAATCGTTGATCTCGTCCATAGACAAGAAATAGTTGCCCATGCCTGAAGACTCAAACAAAATTTGAGCTTTCGGTGCCGATGATTTTGTAACTACATACCTTGCTTCTTTTTCAGGAAGTAACTTCTTCATGACACCTTGAACTGGAATTCTTGCTTCTGATAGGTCCATACTTAGATCACCTCTAACATCTTTTTATAAATTCCACCCAAGTAGGATGCCATAAGATGCGGGAACATCGGCTACTAAAATAGTCATTTTTATCCTCTTCTTTTGAAAATCCGCGAAGGCATATTGAGCGTCTTTTATTTGACCAAGGAGAGAAACTTGCTTATTTTCCATGGAAAAACACCTCCCAAAAGTTTTGGTCAAAGTCAGGCAGAGGGAATTTGCCACTTTCGAGAGCATGACATTATCTGAAGCTCCGGAGTCTATAATACAATTACTCTGTTTGTAGCCATTTATAAGTAGGGAAACATAGAAAGGTTCTATTTTCTCAGGAGCGACAGGAGGAGTCACAACAAGATTGTTTTAGACCGGTCAGTGTTTAGGGGGATCAGGAACAACTTTCAAAGAGTCTTGTCCTATAGGGATAGCTTTGTTTTTCACATATTCTACTAACCTATCAAACTATTCTGGGTTAGCTCTCAAATATTCAACCTCTATCATTTGAATTTTAGTCTTTCTAGCATGGTCAATTATATCAAATAATTGAAAATAACTTGCAATAGAAGAAGAGAGCCCATCATCAGGGACTTTTACAGGTGTGGCATTGGTTTGAGTAGCGGAGGTGGAAGATATCAAGTGATTGGGAGTACTCATTTTTTTATGGGTTACCTGATCTTTTGATTATGGAGGCAATGGAGCCCCGTGTTTGGCAATGGAAACTACTCGTTGGGATTCTTCATCTGCCTTCCCTTTTTTAGTTGGTGAAGCTGACTGATTTTGAGATCTGGTGAAAATAGCATAAGCTCCATCCAAATCCTCCCCTTTACTTCCAGCTTCATCCTGGTAATCTAGGAAGCCGATATTGGAGTCGCCAGCTAATTCCTCTTCTTTCTCGTCGAAGAGATTAGCACTTTATTATTGAACTAACTGGGGTTGGAAAGAGTTGTCGTGCTCAGCTTCCAGGTAACCGATCACTGAATTGGCAGGTGATGCTTCAATGGCTAGTCTCCCTGAAGGGGGAGGTAGGCAGTTGGATTGCCCTTGGTTCTGGGCAGCATTACCCTGATATTGATGATTCTGGAACGTTCTCTTGGGTGCATCTTGATAGGTAGGAGTAGATGTACTTTGGGCTATTTGCCTCTTTAAAGCTATCAGTTCATTTGTTAATTTTTGCACCATAGGGTCTGTAGTGCCCATGGAAGGGCTTTCAGCTGATGAAGGGAATTTATTTTTACTAGGATCTTTTCTAATCTTACCTGCCAGGATAAGATCATCTTCAATCTCGGTAGCCAAACTTTGAGCCAAGGCTAGGTCCATAGGGCCAGCTCGCCTCAACAGGAAACTTACTTCAGAGAGTTGTGAGTTGATGAAGAAACACTTGAGATTTTCTAGTGTGGGCTGAGCCACTGTCAGAATTCGGTTCCTCAACTTGTTGAATTTAGCTATGAAATCCCTCATAGGTTCCTAGGATTCTTTCTTCAACTATGTTAGTTGAGCCAACAAAGCATGTGCATCTTCAGCAGGTTTAAACCTAGCTTCAAATTTGGACTTGAGCATATCCCAGTCCGTTACTGACCTGGCCTGCAAGTGATATAACCAATCCGCAGCAGCACCTTGCAAAGTCTCTACAAAAAGTCTGACTGCTACGTCTTCAAATTTGACACCAATAACACCACATGCTATGGAGAAAGTGGCAATATGCTCGTTGGGATGAAACTTTCCATCACCAAAAAACTTAGGGAATTTTTTTTTAGAACTACGAGGTAGTTCATGCAGAGGTGGGGTCAAGTTAAGAGGGCCAAAGGAGTTACCCCACAGGCCTTGAGCCATTATGATAGGAGGATTAAATGGTGGGATAACAAACCTTGGTGGAGTGTTTATAGGCAGGCGACAATTAACAGTGGGAAAAGAAGTTCTACCTTACATTGGTGACCTGATAAGGCTAGAAGGAAAACTCCTAGATTGTTGAAGAGAAGCTGATGGAGGAAATAGATCAAAATTACTCTGTTGTGCCAACTCAAATATAGGGTTAACAACACCCTTACATCTCTGGCTTCTGGTGTAGCGTGGAGTTGCAAGATTTTAAAATGAAAAAGGGACCGAAACTGCTTCAATCTAAAACTTGAGGTTTCAGACTGCACATCTGAGTCCCCAGCAGAGTCACCAAAAAATTGTTGGGTGAATATTTTGTCGTCAACTAACTGATGACAAAATGGGTATATCAACCACAGCATAGGGAGATTTACACCATAAAAAGTGTGGGTTTACCAGATCTAGATGAGGTAAATCTCTCCTCTCATCAAGGGGAGGTTCCCTATTAATACTTACGTGTTGGATATATATAATTAAGCAGAAAATAACACATGGGGGTGGTATAACAGCATCTACCTCTCTTTTTTTAGATGTAATGTACAAGAAACAAAAGAGGGAAAATCTTGGCCTTAAGCTAACAACACTCCTCTTCTTTCAGGAATGATATTAAACAGAGATCAAGAAATCACTTGAAGTGACAAAGTTCACAAGAACACTCACGCAAGCACAAAGTATTCCATAGCTCCTTCACAGATCTGGAACAAGTATAACCGTAGAGTAAAGTGAAGCACAAAGTCTTCACCTAAAACTACAAAGGATAACATAATCTCAAAGGTAAAAGTAGCACAAAGTCTATCTTCTACCCTCTAGAAGCGCCCTCAGATAATATAAACACACCCACTTTGCTTATTAAATCAGATGAATAAGATATTACCAAGAAAAAGGACATAAGAACTATTTCTTAAATAACACAGACAATCTCAACACAAAGTCTGAAATAACCTGCTTCTCATTCATTCAACAGAATATGATTTACAAATTTGAGCACAAAGTCTCAAAAGTTGCTTCAATTTCAGTAGAGTGTTTGCTATTAATTTTTCTAAGATCTTTTACAAAATGAGGTCTCCACTATTTATAGGGAGAAAATCCTCAAAAATAGAAAATAATAAAAATATATAAAATATCTTGGTCAAAGATGACTCATCTTAGACTTTTAGATTTTTTTCCAAACTTTTTACATGTAATTACATTTTTTAAAACTGCATGCACTTTGCACAAAATAGAAGTGCATAAGGATAGAAGAAGAAAGGAGAGAGAGATTCAATTTGGGCCACCAGGTTTTTTCAGATGAGTATCGTACATTGTGATAAATGCCTGAATTCCTATGCTGTCTAGTGCAACTGCATTATTGGAGATGGTTCTCACTCTAATCAATGCATCCTTCAATGTTGTGATGGCTTTAGCATGGCCAGTTAACCTAGATTTTAGATTCTCCAAAGTTAACTGAGCATCTAGAATGCTGTCCAACGAAGACATTGAGAAAGATTTTCTTCAAAATCTTTCTGAATCATCTCCTTGAAACTCTGAATCATCTCTTCTATCGGAAGGAACTGATGGTCCTTATAGGTCAAGTTGCATGGCAGCTCTTCTAATTTATTTAGTAGGCTCAAGTCACTCTTCTCACTAGCTTCCTTGACAGCTTTAAGATCATCAATTAAGTCGTTGAGTACCTGGATTCTGAAGACCAGTGACTCCTTGATCTCAACATAGGAGTCCTTATTGGAGATGACACCGATAGACATCAGGGTGCTCTTCTTGAAATTTTTCATTTCCTTCCATCTGTCGAGATCTTTCTCCAAGCTGTCAATCTCTTGAGAAATGAGGGAGACAAAGTCATATACCTATGTTTTTACTTTCTTCATTTTACCTATCCTTTCTACCACTTTTGTAAGCAAAGAAACTCCCTGAGTAGGATATAGTCCTCTAGGACTTTCCCCTTTAAATAAGTATTTTATGCTTTTTGAATGACTGAGTCATCCACTGAGAAGGCCTCTGGAGTTGTTGCTTCAGGAGGAAGAGTGAACCTTTTGATCACTGTTGTCAGCTGTTCTGTTCTAGCTTTGTAGTAATCTTTCATCTCCTTTTCTCTGTCGAATTTTTGGACCATAATGTCCATGGCAGCCTGAAGATCGCTTTTCACATCTTCGTGAGTAACTTTGCCAAGTTCAACATGAGAGATGGAATAGCTGCTCATCTCAAAACCATCAAGGGTTGCATCTTGTGGGGGCCTGGCCATTTCTAGAAATTTATGCCCTTTCTCTTCGACTAATTTGGAGAGGATTCTTGGCCTCTTCAGAGCCTTTGCTTTCACTGGCACTATTTTGCCGAAGTCGAACTCATTTAGGGAGATGGACATCTTTCTTTTTGGTGTGAAAGCAGACATCCAATGTGGGAGAGAAGTACCTATTGCACATCAAACACAAACACCAATTGCACAGCAAACACAAAACCAAAAGCACCCAAACACAGAAGGCAAAAGGGTTGAAATGGAACCAATTATTTATTACTTGAAATGGAGTTTGCCTATATGATGACACATGCAGTGACCACATTACATTCTCATGAATGTACCTCCTTAGGGAAGGTAATCTATCCGCCGTAAGGCCACTCCACAAAATCATTAAATTGCTAATCCAAGCAAATATTTCCCACTTTAGAATGAATAACATCATAATTAATAAGCACTTTGAGATCAATGTGCTTATTTAATTCATCAAGCCACCTCACCTTATGCCCCATTTGAATAACATGATTAGCTACCCAGTTAGCAACCCCATTGGCCTCTCGATATGTATGGGATATGGCCACTTTTTCAAATTTTTGAATTAAGGCTTTGATTTCCATAGCCGTAGCCTCCATAGACCATGAAATTGAATTTTTATTATTTAGGATGTTAATAATATTCAAAGAATCACCTTCCAACCATAATTTGTAATACCCCAATTCAACAACTAATTTAATGGTGTAGAGGGCTGCAGTAGCTTCAGCAATATGGATATTTTAATTACCAATTGGGACAACAATAACATTAATTACATTTCCCACATGATCTCTCAATACCCCTCCACATCCCGCTCTTCCTGGATTTCCCTTAGCTGCTCCATCAAAGTTCCCTTTTATCCATCCATTAGGAGGAACATACCATTTTATGATCGATCTTGGATTATCAATTTTCAAATTATACCTGTCAAATCATAAAGGGTTATCAAATTGGAAGGTTTGATCAGAATCCCTATATGATTTAAAATTCTCCTTGATGGCTTTAATGATATTCTGACCAAGCACCCATCCTAGAAGTTCTTTACTCCTAAATATTCTATTTTTTATTTCTTTCCATATACCCCACCATAGATGAGGGAGAGTTAGTTTCCAAAGAAAATGAGCATCAGGATTCTTAGAGGGGCAGCACCAACTTTTAAAAGAGAGTTTCACAATTTTTTGATGGACCCATGTTATACCCCAAAAATTAAGAATCTCAGTCCAAACTTGTTGGGTGTAAAAGCAATTCAAAAACATATGGTCTCTATCTTCAAATCCATTTTTGCATAAAATACACCTGTTAACCACATTTATTCCTATTTTTTTCAGGTTGTCAAGAGTCAAAATTTTATTTTGAAGCAGAGTCCAAAAGAAGATATTAATTTTTGGGGTGAGCCCCTTAATTTAGGCATGAGACCACAAAGGTCGATTACCCTTTTCCTTTGAAACAAAGATAGTAGAGACTTTAAATTGACCACTAGGATCATCATGCCAAATAATCTTATCGTCAAGATAAGGATAAAGAGAAATAACATTGAGAGATGATTGGATATTACTGAAGCCTTGATCAACATCAGTTAAATTCACCCAAGAATCATTCTGCCAATAATGACTAACTAATATTCCATATCTCTGCTTACATTAGTCAACTAAATCCTTGTCATAAAAATATCCAATCAAAGGATAATCCTTTAACCAGACATCAGCCCAAAATTTCACCTTAAGCCCATTACCAATTTTCTAGGAGCATCTTTTTTCTAAAGTTTTCTTGGTCTCCTAAAAAGTCCCCCATATGGAAGAGGGATGAATAACATCAGGATAAGAGAAGAAATCAGGAAGGGATTTAGCATTGAAGAGGTACTTATGTTTCCATATGGTACTCCACTCTTTGTTGTCATGGTAAACTCTCCAGCCTAGTTTGGGTAAAAGAGCTTTGTTCATACTTTTGATTTTCCTAATTCCCAATCCCCCTTCACTAAGAGGTTTGCAAACATGATCCCAAGCAATTAAAGGCATTCTCCTTTTTTCCTCAGTACCAGTCCACAGAAAATTTCTTTGAATTTTTTCGATAGACTCAAAAAATTTAATAGGAATTCTAAAAAGACTTAAAGCATAAGTAGGTATGCTTTGAAGACAAGCTTTGAGAATAGTCAACTTACCTGCCTAACTTAAAAGATTTCCTTTCCATCCCACAAATTTCTTGCTGAATTTATTAATAAGATCTTCCCAGAAGGCATCAGGGACCTTCAGGCCAAGAGGAAGACCCATGTAAGAAGAGGGGAGAGATCCTATAAAACATCCAAGGATTTTAGCAATTTTATTTTGCCTCTGGATAGGGGTGTTGATAAAGAACACAACACTTTTATTCCAGTTAACCATTTGACCAGAGGTAGAAGAATATAAGTTAATAGCTTCCTTCAAATTTATAGCTTCCTTGACTTCAACCTTACCCATAAAGATGGTGTCATCAACAAATTGTCCATGAGAACAAATTAGAGGATGGGAAGAAGGTTGTAAACCCTTAAAGAAACCTTTATGGACCAAGTCCCCAATATATCTCCCCAAGCAATCAGCCATAATGACAAAAAGGATGGGGGATAAAGGATCACCTTATCTCAATCCCTGAGAGGGATAAAAGAAATGAGATGATCTTCCATTAACCAGAACATCAATAGAGGAAGTAGAGATCAATTGATAAATAAGACCAACCACCTTTTGGTCAAAGCCAAAAGCTAATAGACTGTTTGAGAGAAATGACCAATCTACTCTGTCATAGGCCTTAGCAATGTCAACTTTCATAATGAACCCCTGATTGTTAGAACAAGACAAGGAGTGAATATTCTCATGAGCAGTGATGATAGAGTTGAGGATTTGTCTAGCTGGGATGAAGCCGTTTTGTTGATCAACAATAATCAAAGGAATCACTTAATCAATGAAACCTTAAGTTAAAACCTTATGCTAAGTCCTTTTTTATTAATCATGGGGCCTCCTTTTATTATGCTACAAGCTTTGTCTAAAATTTATCCAAAAGTTTTATTCATGTTTATTTACATAAATGAAACCTTGGACCAAAGAGTTTAGCTTCAGTTTTATAATGTTCCTTGAGTTTTAACTTAATAAATTTTCATTTTTTGCAGGAACAAATCAAACTCGATCCCATAGACTGAAATTTGATGATGTGCATTTTATTAGATGAAAAGATCTAATGGTGTGAGAGCATAGTTGAAATTTCAATACATGGTCATAGGTTAAAGATCAAACACATTCCTAGATATCAAAGGTACATGTTTAAGTGTACACAATCTGATCTATGGTAGTATTAGGTTAAAACATATCAATAAAGTCTAGAATGAAGTTGAGACCATCACATGGTAAGAGTGAGTTAGCCTGATAGTATTGATAGAACAAGATGTCAAGAGCCCATAGAGATGTCAAGTGGCACCATTTTGGTATAAGACCTATAGACATCTAATGACAATTGATCCTTTGTATCAGGATTAATGACATGTAGTTTCTCAGGTGAGAAGATCTAATGATGCAAGATAAGATGGACTTTTCAAAGGGCTTAGAACTAATAATAAAGTGAAGTGTGCCCAGATTAGAGCCAATGAAGTAGCCTAGTTAGTTTTGAGCCTTAAAAGTGACCAATTAGATATGATGTGGTGTATCAAGTGTCAATATGTGGTGAACTTAAGAAAAAATTAATTATTCTTCCATGGATGGTCAATGATTAAAATCATAGAATGAGGTCTATGATTCATTCCAGAACATGTTTTCCAATCATAATCATGGATCATTTTATATTTATACCATGACCACAAATAATTCAAGTGCCATCATTACAAAATCAAACTTGTTTCATGGTGTGCACTAAATGAAAGGCAGCTATCCAGGAAGTTCTAACTATGTAGGTAAGTGATCAATAGATTTTTCAAATGGTTGCACATGAGGACAAAGTATTTTTGGCTCCTCAAATGAATATTCTCCTTCTAGCTCATATGAAGACATCTCCATCCATGAAATCAAAATTTTATTACAAATCTTCATCATTCATTATAGAGGTAGTTAGAGTGATGATTATTTTATTGTAAATGGATGAAGATATCAGGCATGGCATGGAATATTTTCTAGTTAGAAGCATCTTGGGGAAATTGGGAAGGCTATTATGTAATTTTGAAAAATATGACCCATAGTCCTAGAATTGAAAATAGATTAAAAATGTATAAATAGGGGGCTTCTCCTCTATCCAAGGTTGTTGGTTTCTGGTTGTTGTTTTAGGAGTTCATTTTTTCTAAGTCTAGAATCTGAAAGAATTTTCGGGATCAATTGCTATGTTTAGATCTTGTTTCTCTTACTAAGGTGGTTTTAGCTGTATAGGCATTAGTGAGCTTTGAGAGCATCTTTATGGCCCCCTTATCAAAATATAAATCTCACTGTGCTTGTCCCAATGGCATGGTTTTTAAATATTGATGTTTGTAATATTTCTTTTTAAGTTAATGAAGATGCTTGTGGTTCTTTTCTATTTCCTGTTGATGAAGTGCAACAATCTATTTTGTAAATATTATTGACTAGATACCTAGTTTTATGTTCATTACTAGTTATCATTTTGAGTGTGGATCTAGGTTATAGAACCCTTTCTACATTATTTTAGAACATTTTATTGAATAACTTGTTTGGGCACCCTACATTTATGGATTTGAAAAGAAATAGTTTTTCAAAAAATTAGTTTTAGTGTATGTTATATTCCTTCAGGGATCACTTGGTATGTCCCACTAGATTGCATTTGAGTTTTTCTACATTTATTATAAGGAATGATGTCATTAATATTTTAGGATACCCTATTGTTTGAAGGCTACCAGCATGCCACTTTCCTTTTTTATAATTATCCAACTTGTCCTACCCTATCCTACCCTATAAATAATACATTTGTGATAAGGAATGATGTCATTAATCTTTCAATATACCCTATTGTTTGAAGGCCACCAACATGCCACCTTCCTTGTTTATAATTATCTAGCCTATCCTACCCTATCCTATCCTATAAACAATACACCCTTTACATATTATAAGTGTTATTTACCTTGAAAATGCATAAGATATTACATATTTAAAATGTGTTTGTAGATTATATTTTAAAATCTAGCATTGTAATCTTTTATTTGACCCATATTATTGAAGATTCTATAGAATGAAGATTGCATTCTGTTTCCCATCTATCTTTAATAGGTTGTATATGACTTAGAGCATTTGTACATTTTGTGTGACAACCCTTCATGGGTGAAGTGTGTAAACTTGGTTATGCCCTATTCGTATTTGTGCTATGTTCCAAGAATCCCCATGGAGGATGAATTTTAAAATATCTACATGTGAGCAAGCTACCCCATAGGTCCACTTACCTTGGTTTAGGTAGAACCATAAGTAGCAGGAGCTTACCATACCCTTTATAAGTACTTCCTAGTCATTTTTTGCATTTGATCCAATCTTGATGCCAAAATCCTCTTCGGATACAATGACATACTAGTGGGGTTTTCATCATCACTTGTCATTTTATCTCAAGTGTACAAGACCGAGTGTATGAGGTATACAATTGGGAACCAATAGAAGCTATAAATATTTGGGGATTTTTAATTTGTGGTCAATCAGATCAAGAACAACTATCAATATAAGCTTAACTACTTAAATAAGCATCAACATCAATCATGGGACTTAATTAAATACTTTGAATGATTCAACATCAAGGACATCATGAGAGATCAAAATAAAATAGCTTAATTTATAGAAACTTTAGATTTTAATTTGGTACCACTCCATGAGTCCAAGATGTAGTAGTTATCACTAGATTTAGTTTTATACCACTCCATTCCAGTTAATGTAGAAAACTATTAGGTGTTTGAGGATTACCCAAAGATTTTGAAATTCATGAGCAAGTTTAAAAATTTTGAAGCTAAGATCATATATGAGAAATACTTGGGAGAGGATGGAATTTTATAATTAAAGGAAAAATACATCCATGTGGGCATGGTCTCCTTAGAGATAGGTTTTGATCTAAATTCCCAAGCTCATAATCAGAAACCATAGAGAGTAAATTAATCATGTTTTGTCAAAGAAAATGTTGGAACTAACTAGCCCTTGAATAGGTGAATATAGACCCAAGTTGAAATCAAATTATGAAACATAAGCTAGAAGACCTAATGGCATAATACAAAGATGTGATAGCCTATATTTATAAAGACATGAAAGTCTTTGAACTTAGAGTCATTACACATACTATCACATTGAATCTAGATCATAAGCCTTTCAAGTAGAGACATAGGCTAGTAAATAGAATTATATAACATCTAATATAAATATAAGTATAAAATATGTTATAGGATAAAATTGTCTCCCCAATCAGGCACTCTATTTGGGTAGCCAATTTGGTATGAGTCATAAGAAAGAGCTATGAATCAATTTTAGGAACCTAAACAAAGAAAAAAATAAAGATAGTACTCCTTTTTTTCATTGGATAACGTAATTAAAAAATTAAGTGGATCATGGATTATGTCCTTCTATGCATTTTATGGTTACAATCATGTACTAGTAGAGGTAGATGATTAGATAAAGACTACCATCAACACAATGTAGGTAAATTTTACATATAAGAGGATGTCATTTAGCCTAATTAGTATAGGAATTTTTTTATAGATATCCATGTACTTTTATTTCAAATGGTTGGTTGTCAAGTTCACCATCTATCATAAAAATGGATGATCTCACTCTGTTCTCCAATGGTAGATCTTACCATGTAGACCACCTTTAAAAGGTGTTTGATAAATACAAAAGGTATAGAGTATCACTAAATATCAATAAAAAAATCTTTGGATTTACCAAAGGGAACTTATTAGGCCATGGCATAACCAAAATGGGATCTCCATTAATACAAATCAAGTTTAGGCTATATCCAAGTTAACACCTCCAAGCAGTAATAAAATAGTGAAGTTCTTCTTTGGTAAGATAAATTTTTTTTGTAAATTCATTTTTTTTATTTTTAGATATTATCAAACCATTAAGATATATACTAAATAAAGGTGCTAAGATATAATGGATGACAAAATCCCATAGAGATTTCTAAGACATTAAAAATGCTACTGTTCAAGCCTCACTTATGACTAAGCAAAACATCAATAGGGGATTTTATCTTTATTATTTCACTTCAGAACATACTATAGTTGTTATAATGCCACAAAAGGTGGACACAAATGAACATATCATTACCTTCATGAGAACCAATCTAAATTATGTAGAGTTTAAATACTCTATGATAGAAAATCATATTTATGCCTTGATAAAAGTGGTGAAAAACTTCAGGGACTATATCTTGGAAAACAAAACATATTCCATTTTTCTAGATCCTAATGTAAAGCTCATGCTTGGATAAAATGAAATAGGTGAAATAAGAGGCAAATGGATGGAAAAATTTAGGGAGTTTAAACTTGAAATTAGTCTAGCCAAGATGGTAAGAGGCCATGGTATCATCCAACTTCTGATCAAGATTGATCTATAAAATAGTATTGAACAAATTAATGAGACTCAAGTAGTTGTTGGTGACTAGTACACACAATTCATCCATTTATCATAGCTACATGACCTCTATAGCTAAATGGAGAGTAGATACGATACATCAAACTCAAATTATCATATTATATGATCAAGAAGGGATTCTTCTACATAAATCACTATGAAGGCATATACTTGATATGTGTTGTAAAAAAGGAATCTATGAATATCCTCAATAACTTAAATCAAAAGATAGGAAAAGGACATACCTTAATAAATAATAAATAAAAAGATTATAAGGATGGGATACAACTATCTTACACTATTTAAAGATGAGCATAACCATGTAAGAAATTATCATGATTGTTAGGCATTTGGGAAAATAAAATTAAATGATGTCATGCCTTTAAAACCCTTCATTAAAGGATGTAAAGTTTTGCAATGGGGAATTGATTTCATTGGGGTGACAAAACAAAAATCTTTAGTAGGACACAAGTTTGTCCTCATAGTCACATATTACTACACCAAGTAGAAAGAAGTTGTAGCTTGACAAAGAATTATAAATAAATTGATGTCATCAGGTTTTTGGAAGAAAATATATTAAATAGGTTTGACACTCTAATTTTCTTAATTTATGAAAATGTCCATCTTTTCAATATTTTTAAATCATAGAATGGGATTATGATAGTCAAATCACATTCAAGTTCTCTTTGAAATAATATCCACAAGGGAATGGAGTGTCTGAATATACTAATAAGAATATAATGGATGTCATTAATATGTCAACACATGATAATCCAAGAGAATGGAATCTCTTATTGAAATATGAACTATGGGTAGATAGAACTAGGCACAAGCAAGCCCTCAAGACTTCACCTTTTATGATAGTGTATGGAAAATAACTCATCTTTTATATTATTCTTAAGATACCAATATATTAGTTCATGTAAGAGTATATGGGGGAAGATGAAAGAATATAATCTAGACTATTAGACATAGTCTACATAGATGATACAAGAATTGAAGCATTGCATGGATTAAGTAAACATTAGGATATTATTAAAATATGGTTTGATAAACTATCCAAAATCAAAGCCTTTAGGATCTCAGACTTGGTGGTTTTTTGGGATAAATCACATGAGAATAAAAGACACCTTATAAGTTCACTCTTTTATGGATTGGACCATATCAGATATCCTAGGCAAGACCTCATCTTTCTAGTCATGGATAAGTTTTGAATCACTCTTTCATTCTTGATCTAACTAGAGATGGCTTAAAATGACTATGAGTATATAATGTAGGTGTAGTATTAGAGTATATTTCTTGCTTTCTAGGTTATATTTCCTAATTTCTAGAAAAAGTTGTATGCTTTTTAGGATTAGTCTTTCCTATTTTATACATTTTATTTTAGTGTATTAGTTATTTTTCTTCTAGTAGATTAGTTACCATGATTTATACATTATTTTTATAAATCCCCTATCTAATGAATATAATTATTTAAATGAATCTTTATATGGGGGACACTATTTATAGGATAGGTGGTTGGGGAGGGGTATCTATTGACTAGATAGATATATAGGTAAATTGATCCAAAAAAAAACTCCCCATATAGAGAGGGGTCACATTTCATACAAGGAGATTAGAAAATAACTACCATAATGAAGGGGATGATTCAAACATATGCACCATTGGTCCTCACAAATATTTATTTTGACAATACTAGAGCTTATAGAATCAAATTATGTGTTATGATTGAATTAGGACATGCTTTGATTGGATGAGTTTAGTGGACCTCTAGGATTTACTTTGATATAATGTTGCAAATTTTATAAATACTTTCCATTTTTAAATATAACTACACTATAACATGCTAAAAATTTGATGGAAGATAATAAGCATCAAATTGGATACATATTGATAGGGACATGTTGATTAAAATAAGTCTTCTTCTACACAACCCACCAATGGTGATTCCTAACCCTTCTTATTCTATATATATGGTCACACAAAAAGATAGAAAAAGGTGATTTAATTAATATCTACTGGGGATATGGATGCCTAACTGGTAGTAAATCAAGGGTTTGTGTCAAATTAGAGGTATATCTATCGAGGCTTTAAATGCCTAACTAACAATAGAGAAATAACCATACTTCCTTTACTATTTGGTAACAAAATATGAGATCATTATGAAACCTACAATATCTATCTATTACTTTGTCAAAACTCTCATAATAAGGAAAATTTGAATTCATAATATCACACACTCAAATCTAAGGAGTGGAAAGGGTTAGTACATTACATTAGAAAGTAGGAGTATGTTTCAAGGTCTAGTTTTATTATTAATTCCATAGTAGGGATGATGTTTGGTTATGCTACATTATTGATATTTTGGGTTCTTAAAATACTTAGGAGTATTTTCACCACTAAGTCACCATTTTTTGTTCCCTAACACACACACACACACCCCATTTTCAAATATTTAAATAGGGACCCGTTATTAATTAAATATTATTATTCATGTTCTTCTATAACAGAAGTAAATGACAAAGTTTGAAAGTAAAGACTTAAAAAAAATTTATTTGATGCTAAAGTGAATTTGTTTTACTCTCTTGACTTTTGTTATTTACTTCATTTGATTAGTAAAGTTTGCTCTAATGTTTAAAAAGTGTCTCAAAGTTATGTAAGAATCAAAGCTATGTATAATCCATGCTAAATAATTTACTTTTGGCCTTAGATTTTAACTTAATATTATGTTCATTTAATATTGGATTAAATGGATAACTAAGCTGACACATGTTTTCTACTATTAGTTGGGTCTTTGTTTATGTTATTTTTTAAACACATCCTTCTATGGTTAGGTGTATACCTATCCCTCTCAGATCTATTTTGATATTTTCACATAAAATCAATTTGATAACTTAAGGTCTAAGTAAAGAATGCAAGTCACATATTAATGATGTCATCATGTACCTCTATAAAATAAACATGGGAAATTAGAGTAACAAGAACCATTCACATCTCATCATCCTAGTAGCTTGGTGGTGATGTTATCATAGACCTTTATATAGGAAATCCTAGGTAAGCAGAATAGAGAGATTCATCCACATGCCATCATCTTGCTATCCCAATAATGATGTCAACATGGAAATTTATACAGACAATATAAAGTAGAGCAATGAGAGATGTCCATGTGTATTTATAAAAAATAATTACTAGTGACATCAACACTAACCTTTTCACAGACAATCCCAAGAAAGTATATCATTAGAATCATGCCAAGTGTCATCATCCTACTAGCTTGCGGCCAAGGAAATAAACCATGGCAAGGTATAGCTTGACTAAGAATGAAATAGTAACATATAAAGACATATCCTATAGAGCCATATAAGTAAGAAAAAAAGATATCAAAAAAAAGATATAAAGAGGAAAAGGGACATTTTTCATGCTAAGATGAATAACTATCCATAATAATGTATAAGAAGCCACATGGTAGTAAAATCCACGGAAGTCAGTATTATGAAATTCAAATGAAAGGAATAAATATGAAAAAGAGTGAATGTCTTTGCTTCACTTAATTCACATTAATTTAATAACTAATACATTGATTTATAATATCCAATGTAATCAAATCAATATGTTTCAAATTATTATTTTTAATCTAGTTACAGTGCTTCTAAGATATTAATATTATTATGAATTTTGAGCTCCTGTGTAGAATATGAATCCAAAAATACATTACAAAAGAAATTTATAAGCCTTTCATGTTAGATAGTTGTCAGTTATGTCATGGTGATGTGATGGAGGTGTCCTGGTAAGTGGATGAAGTGCCATGATAGTCTAAGCAATAATTATAAAGTGTGTAATGTGCTTGTCCTAGTATGCTTGAAGGAGGCTTAGTTGATCCTTATTTTTGTCATGGTTAAATATGTTTAGGGATGAGTATGGAGTATTAAAAATATTAAACTGATCCTATAATAGATTTTATATGATTTGAGTGCTTGTGTATATGATTGGATTTCATCTGGCTTATCATTGTTTTCAACTAGACATTGTGGATTTAGTGGTAGAAAATTAAAGTAGGTAGTTTTCTAACATCACCGTTGTCATGTGTAGATGATTCAAGAGGAATTGGTCATATGGTTGTGATAAAATTTGTACCTAGTTTATATTATCTATATTTTAGGTCATTTAATGCATAAAAAAATAAGATATGGAAGTGCAAAGTTGGGATCCCAGGTAGTTTAACAATGTTTTCCCATACTTAGCCAAATTTTCAATGTGGTAAGAAAAGTTGAGTACATATTTTGATGTATTAATATTTTGCATGTGTGGTAGTTTTAGGATAATTTAATCCTATGGGTTTATTCAATTTTATGCCTAGTTGATATGCACTAAATTTTAGGTCATGAAATGAAGAGCATCAAAAGATATGCATGTTTAAAGTTGGCCTTCCAGACAGTTCTTAGCATAATTGGCTCTGTGGAAAAAAATATGAGTGAGTATATTAATGGTGTATATCTTAAATGAATTAATTTAAAAATATAATATTAATATATGGCTATAATATCCTATGTGAGGATATAATATGGTCCAAATTTTAGATCATGTTTCTAAATGAATCAAAATTTTGAGCTTGTGTTGATTTTGTTTTGATTTATCATGATGATTTATCTATTTGGGAGTGTTTTAGACTCCATGAGGATGTTATTTTTATATTATTAAGTTTTTACCAATCATATTTTTCATGAACAAATGATTAGAAGTCGACTATGTTTTTATTCATAATGATTATATGTAGAGAGAAGTGTTTAAGTTAATTGGGGGTTAGCAGAAGAGTGATATGATGGATGTTGGAGCTTAAAGGGCACATATAGATCATGTGGCATGGGTCCATGTGTTTTAAAGTGTTCATATATTCTTAGTTTTCTCAGATAAATGTAAAAGAGGTGAATGGGTCATAATAAGACCTAAAAGGTGATTTAGGATTATTTGAAAGAGAATTGTGCTTAAGTGTGATCCATGTAAGCTGCCTTAAGGGTAAAGGCATGTGTTTTTTCTAACCAATATGTTGATAATAATGAAGTCTCTACAAATACTTAAACTAAATGATATGGTTTATAGACTTGTTCAAGACTTGTAATAGGTGTGTCTATGTGAGAGTTGTGGAGCAAAAGAGAGGGATAGTACCCAGTAGATGAGTTTATTAACATAGTAGATTGAAGAATATGTGTATGACTTATGGGTCATGTTTTTGATGATATATTAGTGCTCTTGTAGGTTGAGGATGAACAAAGAGTTATAGATTGATCCAAAAGGATATTTTAGATTAATTGAGTGTGTAGTGTTGAAGAAAATCAATATACATTATATCTCCATCAGATTAGTAGGAAATCAGTGTTTAGGAGATGTTTTGTTCATAGGTTTTATTATGTAATCTTAAAATCTAGGGAGTTATAGACTCCTTTCAAGGTGAATCTTGATAAGGGTCTAGTTGTTGTACCAACTAAGCTAGACAAATGTGGTAGCTCTTTGTGGGATTATAGTCTCATTAAAATAAGGAATGGTAGTTCTTGGATCAGTTGAAGCTAGTCTAAATTGGTTCTTATTATTATATACAAATATTCCAATTTCATGTTCTAGTGGGTTTTCTCCACCAGGAGGGTTTCTCACATATGTCATGTGTTATATGCTTGATCTTGCATTGTTTCTATTGTCCATTTGTATGAATGATGTGTATCCTTCATGAATGATTATGATAATTGATTAAGAGTTTGAAAGCATTGAAATTGAAGTTAGATTTTTTTGGATCACTTATTAATCCCCTCTCAATTATTGTACCTCTAACAATTGGTATCAGATAAGGTACTTTGGTAAAGGCTTGATAGCTTGAAGGTGATGTAAGGTAAAATATGGGTAGTCGTCAAGGATGTTTCTCTACTAATCAAGCACTAGTGTTCAATGGATCCAATTATACTTTTTGGAGTGAAACGATGAGGACATGCGTTATGTCCCTAGGGTTTGATGTATGTAAATATATTGTGGATTTTTATGTTGCTCTTACTAATCCTCCATCTAGTGTTGCAGACAAGAAGTTATTTTATAATAATTCTAAGGCAATGAATGGCATTACTTGTGGTCTTATAAAGACTGAGTTCACCAAGGTAATCCATTTTAAATTTGATAAATAAATATTGGAAAAATTGTATATCATTCATGAAGGATACTTAAAGGTTGAGTTGGTAAAGCTGCAGACTCACCGAAGATAATTTGCAAGTCTTAAAATGAAGGAAGAATATTCTATGGCATCCTTTCTATAGAGAGTTGATGAGATTGTGAACATCATCAGATGTCTTGGAGAGAACCTTAAAGAGGAAAATATAGTCAAAAAGGTATTAAGATATCTATCTTTCATGTTTGATCCAAAAGTATATGATATATAATAAAGTCATGGTCTTATTCAGTTGAAGATGGATCAATTGCATGCCACCCTTACTGCCTATGAGATGAGATTAAATGGTGATATGCCCCTAAAGAAGGAATTAGAATTGAAGAAAGAAATGAATATAAATAATAATTTCCAAGGTATGAAACCCAAACAGGATGAGATATTTGACATTGATGAGGATGAACTAATTACTTTGATTAGTAAGAAATTAAAAACAATCTTATGGAAGTATAAGGTAAACTACCCTTCAAATGTTTCAACTGTGGAGAGATATTACATTTTCCTCATAATTTCCCTCATAAACATGATAATAATAATGATGAAGAGCATGGTGAAGGCCAAAATGAAGACAAGAAGACATACAAGAAGAAAGGTTTCAAAAATTATACCAACAAGAAGTCCTTCCAGAACAAGAAGAGTCTCTACACCAAAGAAGATTTAGCTCATTAGATAAGAGTGAAGACAGTGAATCAGAGTATGATCATGAAGATGATGATCCTATTGAAGATGAATCCCTATTCATGGCTAAGAAAGGAAGTTTCTCATTTTAAAAGGAGTCTACTTGGAGTGATTCTAATGATGATAAAGATGAGGTGGATTGTGAGACTGAATTGATGATTGTTCTTAAAGAAATAAATATTGAGAATATGATCAATAAGAAGATGAAATATAAACTCAAGGACTATGGGGAAACATTTAGTGTGTTTGAATCAATAATGAATGATGACACCAAGGAACATGAATATATTATCAAGCTTCTGAGTTGTCAATTGTAAATTCTATCTACAAGCCTAAAAGCTAAAGAAGATGAATATTCAAGGGATGTAATTGAAAATGAGTCATTAAAAAATGATTTAGAGAAGAAATATAGTAAGGTAAATTCATTTGTGAGATTTGAAAAGGTCTTAGGTGATCTAGATAATATTTTGAGTGTTTAAAATCATTCTATTAATAGAACTAGTCCTAAATATGAAGAAGAACAAAAGAATGTAAATCAAGACAAGATGAAGACTAATATGAAAAAGGACAATCATACTTTGAAGACAAATAATCATACAACGAATGAAGGTGCTATCAAAATGAAGACAAATTAGATCAGATAGCCAAATGCCTTGATGTATGCAAGTTCTAATAATTTATTTTACAAATGTAATCAATTTGGGCATAAATCTAGAGAATGCAAGAGATATGTTATAAATGAATTTAAATGGAAATATGATGGGGGTCATCAGTCGAAAGGTGTGAAAAAATATAAGTGGTTTAACTATCTTGAGGTGGGAAAATTTTCAAACCATTTTTCACATAGGGTTAGATAATGTGAATCCTTCTCAAAAATAAGAGGTTATTTTATTTGTCATGACATAGGACACATTCCAAGTTTCTATCTAAACAAGGTAGGACAAATTGTGTTTCCATCAAGGGGTATTTTTTGTTACAAATATGAGAGGATTGGACACAATTATAGGTTTTGCAAGCAAAGGTCATCAAGTCAAAATGAGATCAATCAGGCTCCTAAAGTACAAGGAAGAAGGCAAGTTAACTCATGGAAACTAAAGGTAGTAAGTTTGAGTCATGGTGAGAGTGTAGGTCTAATTAATATATTTTCTATGGTGGAGAATGCTATATAAAGTGAAGAGTTCCTAAGGATCTCATTATTTGCTTATGTTGTGAATGAAGAGACTAAGATTCATAAGCAAACTAAGGTACTGGTTGAGGCTAGTTCTGAGGTAATTATGGATCCAAGTAAACATTATGTTATTGATGAGTAAGTATCATTCAAATAAAATCAATTGATAGTGCCTACTTATAAGGTTCCGAGCTATAAGGAAGATTATATAGATGAAAAACGTATGTCATGAATCTATGCTATTTCTATGTGTTTCTAATCCAATCATAGAGGAAAATATTATAGTGGATGAGCATGTTACTTCTCTTAAGCTTAAGATTAATAATAAGAAATAAAAGTATCAAATGACTAAAGAGGAGAAGAAATATGAGGATTTTTAGGCAATTCCTAGGTTCACACTATTATTGGACATTGTGAAGTAGGGTGTCTTTGTCGATGCTTCTTAAGAGACTCATTTTAGTGGAGAAGCAAGTGTTGATATGTATGGACTATTTGTAGGTTTAGAATGGGTGTTTCTAGGTGTCCTAATGAGATTGATGCAATGCCAAGAAATGTTTAATTATTATAAAGGATGGTTGACCTAATTATAGCTTTCTCCAAGTGGTTTTGTGGTCTGAAGGTATGTTGAAGTCAAATTGAAGATTTTTGAGTGATATCAATTTTCTTAGTTTTGGCTTAAGGGAATGCAAGACTAAAATGGGTTATAGGAATTCAATGTGCCCTAAGGTATGGAGTCTAAAATTTTAGTCCATAAGTGTGTGATGGTTATTTCCAGGTGTGTAATAAGTTTCATAGGTTTGTGTTGACCAGAAAGAGGTTTGTTGACCTTGTTTATTTTAAGATTCTAGGGTTTTGGGCTATGCTAGAGAAGCGGTTTGAATTATGATTTTATGTATAATTAAAATTAATAAGTTGAATAGGCCAAATGGGTTGTCAAATAAATATTCACATAGATTTTAATGTTTGTGGATTTAAAGTTATTCAAGTTTTTGGTCAAAATGGAAGCTTAATTGGTTTGTGGGTTTGTGTAGGAAGTATGTTGTATACAATTATCTAGGTGATGGAAATTGGTGTACATGAAGGGGAATATGATAATTATCTAGATATGAAGTTTTAGATCATGTATATGTGTCTATATAAATTTGTGGGCTCTGGAAGTTCCAAGCAGGGCTCCAAGGAGACTAGATAGGCCTAGTGTGAAGAAGAGTGGAATTTTGCTCATTTTCTCCAAAATAGAAAGGTATGTATATTTCAAGGTGAGTTCTTAGGTTAGTTTATAACATTTTTACTATTTGGTGAGTGGCATGAAGTTCTATTGTAGATCTTTGAGGTGGCGTAAGAGAGAGGGCTAGTGAGCCTATATGGTGATTCTTCATGGTATGTGGAGATCTAAAGTTGTTGAAGAAATGGAATGGCTCAAAGATCTTAGGGGGAGTCCCCTTTAGATTTTTATTGGTGAGTTCCATCATATTTAATTATTTTATGTGTTCTTTATTCATTGGTTGAAGTGCTTATTTAAACAAGAATGTTGGTATGTAACAAGAAGGATGTTGTTGAGATAAGAAGACATAGGCTCAAGGTAAGGTTGATTTTGTACTATATTTATAAGATGGTATTATCCTATTGTTACTCTTTTTAGGTCCTCAATATTATTTGGTGCCCACTTTGTCATTGTGTCAAAGGTGGATAAAGTTCATATTGTGGAGTACTTGAAGAGAGATAAGGAATGTGAGCTGTATGATGTGTGTTTATAACAATGAAAAATGGGGAGATTGTTGGAGAGCTGTAAATTATGTCATGGAGGTGTCTTAGTGAGTGGGTGAAGTTCCTTGATATTATAACTAACAATGACAAAGTGTGTAATGTGCTTGTCCTAGTATGCTTGAAAGAGGCTTTGTTGATCTTCAGTTTTAGCATGGATAGAGATGTTCAAAGATGCGTATGGAGTATTGAGAATGTGAAAAGGGTCATATAAAAGGTTTTATATGATTTTATTTATTTTTTTCATGAGTGTATTTAATCTATTTGATAATTATTTTAATCTAGACATTTTAGGTCTAGTGTAGAAAATATGAGTAGGTAGTTTACTGACATCACCATTGCCATGTGTAGATGAGTCACGGGGAGTTGGTCATATGGTTTTGATCAAATTTGTGCCATGTTTATATGAAATAAATTTAAAGTCATGTGATGAAGTGTAACATAATATATAAAAGTGAAAATTTGGGCTCCCAAGTAGTTTGACAGTGTTTTCCCATACTTAGTGAAATTTGTAATGTGGCAAGAAAAGCTGAGTAGGAATTTTAATGTAGTAATCTCTTGCATGTGTCAAATTTTTGGGAGAATCTGATCATATGGGTTTGTTCACTTTTTTACATAGTTGATATGAACTCAATTTTAAATCATGAGATGAAGCACATCAAAATATATGCATGTGAAAAGTTGGCCTTCTAGATAATTCTTGGCATAGTTGGCTATGTGGCAAACAAATCTGAGTGAGCATATTAATGGAAATATATCTCACACAAATGAAGGTTCAGGATCAGATTGATATATAGTTGCATTCTCCTATGTGAGGATATTATATGGTCTAAATTTTGGATCATGCATCTAAGCATAACAAAAGTTATTGAGGTCCAAAGTTGACCTTCCATGTATATTACAATACTTCACATAGTCAATTTTCCAAGAGACAAAGATCAAGACCAAATGAAGCTCCAATGGTATGTGGGCAATTGTACATATCAATCTAATGGTGTGTATCAATTCAAAGAGGCCAAAGTGATAGTTACTTAATGATAGGCAAAGATAAAGACTAAGACACTTCTAAGATTTGATGGAGAGCATGTGTTCATACTAATCAAGATCAATAGAGCGTATTGAGTGAAATGAGTTTAAAGTGTACAATGTTTAAACATAGATAAATATCAAGCTACATACTAGAGATTGATGGAGCATGTTTATACTAGGATGTTAGGAAGAAGTGAGATGATGCCAAGTGTTTGAAGTTTAATGTTTGGGAAGTGGCACACTATGAGTTAAAGTTTAAAGAAGATAAACAATGTATATTTAATCTAATAAATGAGGACATGAGATGATAGCATGGTGATTGAATTTGAATTGTGACCATTTGAATTCAAAATTTTAAATTTAACAAAATAAACACTAGTGTTTGGTTTTTGGGATATATATTATCATTTATGTAGAATTTGCTCATGGTGTAAAAAGAGAATTTGTAGAGGACTCCAAGGTGTAGTTGGAAATATATATTTGAATATCTTAAAGTGTGTATAGTCAAACTTATGAAGGTTCATATTTGATTATGTGTTTGATGTTCATCTATTAAGAACATAGGAAGGATGTTTAAGCTTGTGTTGATGTTGTTTCAATGTCTCATGATGATTTAAATATTTTGGAGTGTTATAAACTCTATGAATATGTTATGGGTGTATTATGAAGGTTTGAATCAGCATATACAATATGAATAAAGGGTTAGAAGTTGATTGTGTTCTAATTTATAATGACTATGTGTATATAGAAGTGTTTGAGATAATTGGGGTTTATAAGAAGAGTGTTATGATTGATGTTATCACTTAAAGGGGACCTATAGATAATGTGGCATGGGTCCATAAGTTGAAAACTATTCTTGTGTTCCTAGTTTTCTTAGAGAAGTGTCAAAGAGGTGAATTGGTCATCATAGGACCTAAAAGGTGACTTAGGATTATTTGAAAGAGATTTTTTCTTAAGTGTGAGCCATGTAAGATGCCTTATGGCTGAAGACATGTGTTATGGATGACCAAGATATTGATAATAATTAAGGATATATAAATAGTGAAACTAAATGAGATGGTTTCTAGACTCGTGCAATACTTGTAATAGGTGTGTGTGTGTATGTGAGTGTTGTGGAGCGAAAGAGGGGGATAGTTTCTAGTAGATAGTTGATGATTAGATTAGAATGAAGACTATGTATATAACATGTGGGTCATGATTTTAATGAAAAAATAGTTCTATTATAGGTTGAGGATGAGTGAAGATGTCTAGGGTGATCCAAAATGATGTTTTGGATGCATTCAATGTGCTATGTTGAAGAGAGCTGATATAATTTGTATTTCCATCATATTAGTAAGAAATTAGTATTCAAGTGATGTTTTGATCATAAGTGTTGTTGTGTCATCTCAAAACCTAGGGGGTTATAAATTCCTTGCAAGTTAAAACTTGATAAAGGTCTAGTTATTATTGTAGCTCATCTAGACAAATGTGGTAGTTCCTTGTGGTATTGTACTCTCACTAAAATAAGGAATGGTAGTTAATTAATTATTTAAAGCTGGTCTAAATTATTTATTTCTATTATAGGATAGTAGTCTAATTATAGGTTCTAGTGGGTTTACTCCCCCAATAAGTATTGCTACATATGTCATGTGTTATGTGCTTGATCTTGCATTGTTTTTCCTATTCATTGCTATGAATGATGTGTATGATTCATTACTAATTTTGATAATTGATTAAGTATTTGAAATGATTTAAATTGAAGTTGGATTATTTTGGCTCACTAATTCACGGCCCCTCTCAGTGATTATACCTCTAACATTTCATATAACATTTTTTAAGAAAGAATTAGTGGCCTCCTCATCTCATATCCCAATCCCATATACATACTCAATTATAGGGCTAATGAAATACATAAATACACCATTTGATTAATTGATATTGAACCATGAGTTCAAACACTATGATATTTGGGATATGGTTGACACATTCAAATCATGTAAGAGGACCGACTCTTTCTTTCCACAGAAAAATAAAAGTATTACATCCTCGTCATCAAAGAAATCATTCTTCACACTATAAAGTCTAAGGTAGAGGAGATTCACTACACTGACCTAGTATTTGATTTTTCATGAATGGTAAGGTCAATATAAAAATATTATAGTTTAGGCTTATAAATACACCAATTGCATACATTAGTGATAATGCTTTTGAAAATTACTATAGACTCCTTGCATAAAACATGCAATATAATAAATAAACGGTGGATTCATCACTTTAAAAAAATAATGTTTGTATCAAGATGTAAGAGTGGTGCAAGAACCTAAACAACTTTATAGTTTAGGGCCCTACCTCATCCATTCTCATTTAGGTGTTTAGGCTAGGGGTGGGAATTGTCATCTCTTTGATAAAAAGTATATATGGTTTTTAAACCATCACTTATATAATTTAGGTATGGGTTGATCTATTAGATATGATTTTAAGTACTAATAAAATCATTGCATTAGGGGAGATCATTAGATCCAATCTATTTTGAAACTCATAAATACTATATGTTCCCCAAAGGGGAATTTTTATGTGATGTCCTATGTGGTGTATGTGATGAATATAATAGTGCATACATATTATGATAATCAATGTAAATCATCTCCTAATTATGATTAAAAAAAGATATGTGATGAGATTAATGTTTTTCATGTATATAGATTCAATAAGAATGTGAAGAGGCTAACAAAGACCTTCCATCCATTGGTGTATCTTGAAAATTATGAGAATAATATTCCTAGGCTCTTATACCCCATTAAGAAAATTATTTGGAAGATTGATGATTAATTATATTACCCCAAATGCACAATAATCAGAATTTAAGGTAAAAAGTCACATCCTTTATACTTACCAAGGATTGTGCCTAAAAAGGTGGCTAAACAAGTGATTATTACCCAACTATCCAAAAATGTTGATGATAACTTGAATAAGGATAAGCAAGCAAATGTATATCCAACTCCTCTTAACAGCAACATGATGTAATATTTAAGGTGGGAGAACCTTCAATTAGTTGGAAATATTAGGTCACATTATGAGTTCAAACAATTACCTTTCAGATATTGGGACCCAAGAAATAATGTAACATATCATCTAAAAAAATATTAAACAAAATTAAGGATTAACTATGCACACTAATCTTATGACCATGATAACATATTTATCAATGTTAAATATTATTCTAAAGTGTAAATAAGGATGCCAAAATCCAACATGTCTATGATTATGGCATAAAGGATCCATCACTATCTTACCATAATTAGGGAGGATGTCAAGATGAATGAAAATAAAGAATGGATTTCTAAACCCATCCATAGACCCCCTCATCATGTATAATAATAAACATAATAAAACATAGGTAAATCTATGGAAGCTTATGTTGAAGAAGGAGCATCAACACCTCCAATATCCCCCATACAAATATCTACTTCTACTTATCTACATCACATAAGTGTGAAACCCCAAGTATAGCTAAATAACAAAGACTTGTAAGTCCCAAAACATCATATTGAATCTTCTCCATGCTTCCTTTTCCCATGCTTATCATTTCAAAGCATCTAAGTTTGCCTTACTTTATGTTTTAAGTACATGTTTCTTCTATTCTTTTGTATCTACTAGTATTAATTCCCTAGTCCCATGGGTAACCACCTTCATCATCACATGCCATGACATTTAAAATACCATTGGTGATACCCCTATCCACTTCATTTCCATATCCACCACCTATTATTCCTCTAGTGGTTACCACTCCTCAATCTCCCTCACTATTTTCTATCACCATAGTCTCTCCATCTCCCAATCCACCATTAATTACGATATCCTATATTATTTTAAAACCAATAATGGCATGCACAAGGAAGCCTAATAATCCTCCCATTTCATGTCATAAGTTGGACATAGAGATGAATAACTAAATTTATCCTAAGGAAAGGAAAATGAGAAGAAAGGGTGATTTGGGGTCAGACCTTGTGCATATCTATGATAGTGAGGATGAAGATAAAATATGGGGTGATGAACAAGAGTGGGTATCCAAAACTAAAACAAATTATACAAAATAATTTGATGAGTCCACTTATATACATGAAGATAAATGTGCTTCCATCCAAAACTAAAATAAATGATGCAAAATCATTTGATGAGACCACTTAGATACATGATGATAAATGTCTTACTAAGGGAAGCATCAATTCAGGAGAGATAAATTTATTTTAGTCTAAGGAATTTAACCAAGGAAGTGGTAAGTCAAGGGCTAATGAATTTATATGAGATAAAGAAACATATGCATAAGGATAGACAAAATAAAAGTTACACATCCTAACACACGGGACAACCTTAAATGCAACTCAAAGCCCTCCATCTTAGATCATTGTAATGACATCCATAATAACCAATACCCAAATTATCTCTCCCTTGGATGTAATTTACCCAAGTATACATCCTTTATCACCTTCCACAAGTATTGAAACTACTAGTCATATAGGATATTCTTTAAATTCCTTGCATTATTTAATACAAATAAACTAGCCACATGTAGCTATAATGGCAATGTTGACTCCCACAACCCAACCTACTCCTATAGACCCTTACACCATTACTATTATTATTGGGTATGCATATACTTATGTTACTAACTATATTTAAAACATGTTGAGCACCCATATAACCTACTCATTCTTTAGTAAAATTATCCACAATCTCCCTAGCCAAGACAAGGGGTACATTTTGAAAATAAGATGCCCACATTAATTTTTGATAACCTAGATACCCCTCCAAGGCTAACTATGAAATTAGATATGCCCATTAGCTTAGCACCATAAGTACACTCACCTACCATCTCAATCCACAAAGTAGTAGTTAAAGCCAAGTATGTAATTGACACACCAATCCAAAAGTAGGTTACTGGATGGAGGAAGGACATTCCTCATTTTCCTACATAAAAATGTTCATCCTCTCTATAAGGGATGCTACCTCTAGAACAATTCCCCTTAGTATATCATAAAACAAAAAGAGATAAAATTGAAAAATAATTTTCTCTTAGCCAATTTTGGCTACCATAGGTGAGTCACATAAAAATATTACTAGTTAGATCATTTTAACTTTGTATATATGTATCTAGGGTCTTAAAATAGTATTTTAGGATGTTCTCCCTTTTGTGTTTAGGATAGTCTAATGTTATTTTGGGAATGTTAAGGTAATCCTTGTCTTTGATAAGAGAGGGATCAAATTCATTATTAACATCTTTAACATGTTTTAAAGTCATGTCAAGGTGTTTATCTCTTGATTTATGATTTAAAAAGTTAGGTACAACATGAAAGTGGTGGGAGGGCCATTAAGTTGAAATATCAATCTTTAAGGCACTTGTCAAAGGCTTCTAAATCAAAATGTAACATAGAGAGAGCCATATAAGTGTAATAAACTAATGTTGATAGGTCCATGTAACATTTTAAGAGTTAGATAAGGTTATTTATAGCATTTACAGGTCCAAAATTGGTAAAAAACGTCCCATATCTACTATCAAGCTCTCAGAAAGCTCACAAAAGGAGATTTCAAAGATTTGGTTCATAAAGAGGAGAGTGAGTTAGGACCCAAGTTTTTTAATAGAGGATGGGATCCTAATTAGATTAACATAATTCGCATTGAGTTTTTTATTATAGGAGGGGAACCTAATTATATTCACATCCTTTCTATTGGTTTTCATACTGAATTCCCCAGCTCTACAAAAAATTATTAAGAGCTTGAGTCGTCAGAAAAGTGACTCCAATCGCCATTGGCTCCATTTTTTTTATAAAATTGTGAATTTGATGGGAGAGGATAAACCATTGAAGAGTGATATAAAAATATTCAAGTATCTCTATTGCACATAAATACATTAGCTACATCATGAATGTGCATGTGCTAACACAAATGAGCCTCCCTTTCACTATTTACATGAGATAGACTAGTTTGGTGAGTCTTTAAAGTGTTTTCAATAGATAAAACATGTTTGAAACCCTTAAAAGGTATAATTAGAGATTAAAATTAATTTAAAATTCCCATGTAATATCTTATTAACTCTTTACTCTGCTCATACTCTTCCTTAGCTTGTAGTCTTCACCCAAGGTGATATGTTTGAGAAAATTCTTTGTGATATGTTTTCAATTCATGTTGTAGTCATGGAGACAAGTTATTAAATGATACAAAGTGAAGTTAAATTATGGTATATATAGTGTCATTATAGAGTGTTAAGGTTTCATAAAGGATATAATACTTAAAACATGTTAATAGGTAAAACTAAGATGGGTTTTGTCTACCCACATATTTGCAAGTGGGCACTTATGACTCATAAAAACATCATTTTATATGTAAATACATTTAAATAAATAAAGAATACATAAAATAATATCAATAGAAATGCCTCTACCGTTTAAAGTTGAGGATGGATATAAAGATATAATAAAGTATTAAAAATTAATAATTTCATGGTTAGATTATATGGAAAAACCTCATGATATTATATAGCTTCTCACACCAAAGAACCTACTTGCAATCCTAGTAATCCACTATCCCAAATGAACACTTATATGCCGATATAGGTAGATGAAAAAAAAGAAAATTATGGTGGTTTTTGTGAGGCAATAGAAGGTTTTATAGGTCAGAATAAGTTTTAATGTTGTGTTAACCATAACCAGTGAATTTTAATAAGGATAAACTGAGCATGGGAGGTCAACTTTAGTAGGTCTTATGTTCAAGAATTCTCTATGATCACCTACATGTTGGTGATAGTTCAAAATTATAAGAATTTTATTCTTATAGTGGAATGAAATCATGTATATAATGAAAACAAGCCCATTTAGTATTAATAACGAAATACACAAAATCTCCAACACTTTTTAGATACTATCAAAATGTCAGCAAGCCTTTTGAAGAGGATTGAACCTTAAAATTGAAGTCTAAAAGGTTTAGTAAGATTTTATAGGCATGTGTATGAAGTGTGGGTAAATATGCATGTTTATAAAAATTATAAATATTAATAACCTCCATATGGTTTATAATACATTGAAAATTACTTCTAAAAGGCTGACTTAGTAGAGTGGAGAGAAAAGTACTGAAACAAGCCACTAGTGTCACCTATACCAATTTGCTAATAAAATGTAAGCATGGGATAATATGAGTTGCAATAATTATTAGCAATAATAAATAAAAGAGAGTCACATGATCACCTCATGTTAATTTATACATACTTCATGGATAAGTTAATAACTAGGATAAACAATTTTGCATCCTTTTCACTCAAATTTTTCTCCTTTGACATCATAGTTACAAGCCTACTAACCCAAGGAGCTATTTCATCACTTGTGAACCCACATGAAGATATTTATGGGATCCTAATATAATTTTAAAATTTAGGGAATGATATCTAACTTAAATCCATGGAATTTGTTTAGCATTAGGGCCCTCAAGGCTATGAATAATTTTTAAGAGTCTAAATCCCTAAAACCCTGACTAAACCCTCCAAAATGACCCTATGGAAGAATTTGACCTCCTAAAGGCCTAATTTGGATTGAAGAATCCTTTTAATGACTTTAATTATATTCATGACTCTCCTAGGCACTTGATAAGGTATATTTTCAACATGTGTGGTGGTAGAATATATTAAAAGAGGTCATAAATGAAGGTTGCATGCCTATTTTAAAGCATATAAGGCCATGTTAGAATGTGAAATCAAGATTTAAGTAATTATGATCCTAATTATATATCATATGAAACTATAAAATCCATAATCATGTATTTAAATATGATACATGAGTTATTCAAGTCACTAATTTGAGCCAAAAAGGTGATCAATATATTACATTGCCTAATAAGCCTAATTGAAAACCTAGAGAGGATTATAGAGACCTTGATATCCATTAGAACATAAACAAGAGTAATTATTTACATTCTTTGGAGCCTCATTACATCAAGATAAAGTTAAATCAGGTGACTATAATAATGCACGAGAAGGATATCCTAGTACATAATAAAACATGATTACCACTAAAAAATTAGTATGGATAACTACCAAACATATGAAATTCATTAAAGACAATGGTAGAGTGTATTTATAAGTGAATTTGTTGATTATAAAATCCATTTGTCACTTCTAGGTAAGGAAGAGGGCAGTTTAAAATAAGGTCCATGAATCATCTAGGGAGTTGAAGAGTCTCTTATATGCCTTTCCTGTAGAATATCATCATAAATTATCCAACACATGCCAAGGATATGGATGAAAATTATCTTAGACTTTCCTCTTAGATTATAACATATTTTAATGAAGTGATACTTATCATTGGAATTACTCCTATATCTCTTTCACTCTCATAATTTATCCTAGATATACAGTCTTTAATGGTTTGTTATGGATCCTCTACATAAATATGGTGAATCCTTACTCTTTTTTATGAATTTTATCAATAATAGTATTAGTTTTACCTCCTTATATGACTGTACTTAGTGGGTATGTATGGATAGTTTATCTTGTTAAGTGGTTTGCTTAGTCTTCTTTGACATGTTATCATGTTCTAACACTGATATGCAGTTTAAAATATTCTCTTGTAGGTCATGTGATGTTTTCAAGTAATATGTAAAGATTTAATTCATTTAACTATTCATTAGTGTCAATTTATACCTCTTTATTGGACTTCCTATCCTAAGTGTCTATCATAACCAGCACATTACAAAGTTTATGTAAGAGATTTATATTGGGAGTAGTATATGTTCAAGTTAATCTCATGGTCTACATGTGAATATTCAATTTGTTGGTAGTGATCAACTAGTTTGGTGTGTGACCTCCTTAATTAGGTTACTTTATATTAGTTTGTTCTTTTCCTTTGTAATAAATTGAATAGTTTAGTAGGATCTTGAGTGAAGCATCAAGTGAGTTAGCCCAAATCTAGAGGTTTAGTCCACTTAGAGGTCACCCACAACCTTGGACTAATCCCATTATATATCTCAAGTGAGATGGCTTGATGACACTCTCTCAAAGGTCCATATTTGAGCTATAATTTTTTTGGCATGTTCGATAGGACAAGAGGCTTCATCCATTAAAGATTGATTGGTGTGGTCTTCAATGCATCAACATTTAAAGGCATAAACACAAGCACCAATAAATACTCTAATCATAATCAATTAGTTTAGAAGCCTATGTATTCCTATAATCAAGTGATCTTTGTTATTATTATTTCTCATGATGTTTCATGTCTATATTTTGAGTATATTTATGTTTTACCCAAATTGATGAGAACTATTAGTATCATATTAGTCCTTATCAATAGCCTAATGAACCATATCAGTCCTATGTTGATCCATACTATCCCTACAATGACCCTAATTATCCTTTATATGACCCTAGCTATAAATGTGATCAACCTTAGTATCAAGAGATATATCCTTCCTCCTTTCCTTATATAAAACTTAACAATATTTTCAACCTTTTTATCAGTCCTTCCAAGCTTGTCATCAATAGGAGTTAAGAGCTAAGGAGTGAATTTACAATGCAAATCCATGCTAATAACAAACAAGATTCTCACTTACTCATGAAGATGTATAAGGATGAAATGGTGATGACAAATTTGATGAAAATGTAGAATTTGGCTGAGTTATCTATAGTCATATCATTCAAAATATAATGAAGACATTACAATTTGCAAAAAGTTGATAGGCAGCCTTTGAGAGGAAAATAATCTTGTTTTAACCAATGAGAGGCTGGAAATTAGAATTTTTAACCAATGTATGGAGGATAAATTAGTAATATTGGAAGAGAGACAATTGAATTTTCTTCAACATCAATAACCATCTCTAATGCCAAATCATTCATTTTTTTCATTATTTTCTCTAACTTAAAATAAGCCATCAAAAAAGTATTGATTATATTAACGACTCACTCATTATTCCCCAAGATCGATATTCTTTCCCTCATGAACCTTATCCTATGCCCATACAAAATAATAAAATTTGATGAGTCTCCAGGGTAACTTGTAAGATTATCTAATACTTTGTTAACCCCTGAAGTTGCAATACACTATCAAGAGGAGGCTCCTAAGACCAACACCCCAATTTGGAAGTAAGTAGTAGAGTTTTGGGGAAAGAAAGATGAACCACTGATAGATCAATAAGTTGAAGTTGCCTATTCAATCACCATCCACCTCTTCTCAAGATCCCAAAATATTCTCATCATGGAAATATATTCAAGAGAGCATATATAACAATGGAGATGTCCTAAGATTCAAGCTAGTTAATGATCCTATTCAAACCCCACCCCTCCCTCCTCAAAAATCTAAAACTTTCACATTATGGAATGCAATTAAAGAGAGTTTTCAACTAAAGAAGGAGGTCCCTATTGAGAAAGATTAAGACCAAATCATATCAAGTTTTGAGGGATTAATTAGTGAATAGAAAGAGAATAAGGATAAGGTCATTGATTGTGAGAGCCCAAAGTTGGTTTGTGTGGTTGAACAACCCATGATTTAGGAAGGAAATGTTATTTTGGAAGCTAATAAATGTCAATTTACAACTATAGATGAGAAAAATTAAGGCTATGAAAAAGACTCTCCAAGTGAACTTGAGGAAGAAATCATCATTGGCACTCGCTTTGGTAAAGAAAAGAATAAATCAATCTTCGGTAATTAAGGATAATGTGATCTTCATCATGTAGCAAAATTTTTTTAGTGAGATAACATTCTTTAAGATGAGCATAGTCCAATTGAGGTGGTCAAAATAGTAGCAAATCTATTTAGTCATCTCATTGAGACCATGGATGATTAAGAATAATAGTTCTTAGAGCCTCTTGATGAATTGGAGTAGTTAGATGCAATTGAGATGCATTTTGACACCTTTAAATATGCCTAAAGTATCCTATAATAGGTAAATTTATATTTTTATCTTTCTCCTTTGACTGCAAATATTGGTTTTCCTCCTTATTGAAAATAAGAGTTGGTAAATTTGATAATGGAAGAATCTCAAGGGAATGTTTGCATAGAGAGTATTCATGAAGAGGCTATATCCAGTCTTAAGATATAGGATTTCCTAATTGATAAAGATGAGTATTTGGAAGGTTTTAAATATGATATAATGAGTATGAACCAATCACCTTTGAAAACTAAAGTACAATTGTAACTAAAGTTATAGTTCTCCAAAGCAATCACCATGATGTCTTAGATCACATGACAAAATATAGAAATGGATACACACCATCAAGAGAATAATCATATGCATCATGCCTTATCAAATCAATATTAAGAGTTATAAGATGACATGTGGTAATAATATTTGGAGATTTAAAATGAATATGATGCTCTTTAAGGGATTATGCCTCTTATTGGGCATATTGAGGATGGTTTTGAAGCTATTGTCTTTCTTGATAAATAATATGAGAATCCCCAAGAAGTCATTCGAGATTAAAAACATCATGTGCATGGAGTCACAATAAGTCAAGTTTGATGATTCCCCTATGACCTAATAAGTAGTCATGTTTGAGGTGAGTTCAAACATCAAGAAGCATCACGCAAAGAGTCTTCGGCTAAAAATATGAATATATTTTCATTATAAACATGTTTTCTACTAAAAATTCACATGAGAGTGTGCCAAATGAGTGCATAATCAAGAATATAACTCCACTAAACATCATGTGCAAGGACCAACTTGATCTACCTAATTTCCTATCTCATGGAAGAAGAGTTTGTACAAAATTTCATTTTGATCTAGGAGGAAAATGTCTCAAGGTTAGTTTCTTTTAGTAGTTTTATGTGATTTTGTTTTCCCTAAGTGATTTTTAGTACAAGTGTGTGTGTGTTTATTTCATGTGTTTGTTTATTTTTTTATTATATTGGTGGAGGTGGTCAGTTGTCTTAGTTGTTTCAAGGTATTTGAAGTAAAGTGTCAAGGTCAATTTAGGTTTGAGTTTGAGTGAGAGATGACACCATGCCCAATGGATGGACTAGGCTACTGGTCTAGTATGATTAACAAGCAATCATCCATAGGAGGTTACCAACTATGTTAGCCACTTTTGGATACAATAGGAAAGTCTCATATTTTTTTTTCGTTAACTGATTTTATCTTTGTTTATATCCATCTAGTGTCTTCAAATAGGTTTTTAGGATGGCCTCCCTTTTGTGTTTGGCATAGTTTAAGGTTATTTTTGGAAAGTTAAGGTAATCATTGTCTTTTATAAGAGAGGTATTAAATGCATTATTAAGGTATCTAATATGTTTTTATCAAGGTTTTTATGAAGTCATGCCAAGGTTTTTATCTCTTTATTCATGCTCATACAATTTAGGTACAATGTAGAAGTGGTGGTAGGGCCAATAAAGTCCCAACAAGCTAAAATATCAACATTAAAGGCACTTGTCAAAGTCTTGTAAAGAAAAATAAAATGTAGAGAGAGATAGATAAGGGTAATCAATTAATGTTATTATGTCCTTATAACATTTTTAGAGTCAGATCATTAGTGTTTTATCACTAGTATGCCCAATATTATAAAAAAATCATATCTCTCCTATTGAGCTCCTAGAAAGCTCATAAAGGTAGATTTAAAATGTTTAGTTCATGAAGAGGAGAGAGAGAGTTGGGAACTTAGTTATTTAATAAATGATGGGATAATAATTAGATTTATATAATTATCATTCACTTGAATATTTAATCCCATAGCTTTATGAACAATCATTAAGATCTTGAGGGGTCAAAAAGTGGATCCAATCCCCATTGGCTTAGTTTTGTCTTTATGTCTGCACTTGTGAACTTGGTGAGGGAAGATAAACCATGAAATAGTAATCTAGATTTAGAGATTGATATCCATGTCACCCAAATTAACTATCTATGTCATGCATCTACATGCACTACCACAAAGGATCCTCCCTTTCATTATTTCTATGAGACATACTAATTTGTTGAGGTTTTGAACTATTGTAGATAAATAAAACATGTTCATGGTACTTGAAAGGTAAGATGATAATTTACAATGCATTTTAAAGTCCCAATTAATCTCCTATTAACTCCTCACTCTACTCATACTCTTCCCTAGCTTGTAGTCATCATCCAAGGTGACCTCTTTGAGCAAATACTAGGTGATATGTTTTCAATTCATGTTATAGTCATGGAGATAATTTATTCAAGAATGAAAATTGATAGTAAATGGTGGCATAGATACTATAATTATATATTAAGGAGGTTTGAGAAAGGACATAAGACTCAAAACATGCTAATAGGTAAAATCAAGATGGGTTTTGTCCACTCATAACTTTATGGACCTATAGGTGGACATTTATGACTCATAAACCCATCATTTTTATGTAAAAACCTTATAAGACCTAATTTATACATAAAATAGTGTATATAACATATAATAAATCTAAATTATCATCAATAATATCCTAAATTAATTCATAAGTGTTCAAGTCTAAACATGATTGTCATACATGGAATGACCCTTATTACAAGTTATCAATAGAAATGTCTCCATCATTGAAATTTGTAGAGGTATATAAGGATATAATAAATTATGTAAAAATAATAATTTTTTGGTAATATACTAAGTATAAACCTCATAATATTCAAGATATTCTCACACCAAAGAACCTACCTACAATCCTAGTAAAGCACTCTCCCAAATGAGGACTTTTAGGCCTGTATAGGGAACAAATCAAAAGAGTAACTTATGGATATTGTTGTGAGGAAATATAAGGTTTTATAGGTTATAATAAATATTAAATAGGTGTTCACCCTAACTAGTGCATGTTTATAAGGATAAATTAAGCATGGGAGGTTGAATCTAGTAGGCTTGGTGGTCAAGAATTCTCTATGATCACCTACAAGTTGGTGATAGTTCTCAATGAGAATAAGTTACATATTGTAGTGGAATGAAAGTGTTAAATAGGTATATATGATGTAAGGATGAACCTAAAAAAGCTATAAAATATGATGAAGATCATCAAAGTGATAAAATTCTATATAGAAGATGTAATTTAATATGATAGCTAGCACGTCTAATTGAAGGTCTATAGACCTACTATATAAAGCATGGAGAAAGTGTAAGGGTAATATTATAGGATATGTAAATGATAATGAAAAACATATATGAAACACTGAATATAATATAAAATGTGTCATAAATATGGAATCCTAAAAAACATCTAATCTCATCCATGTACCCCAAAGGCTCAATTGCATACACATATAGGCCTACCACTGAGAATAAGGAGAAGATGTATATTTGTAATGAAAAAAATACTAAATATGGGTTATTAAAGACATATATAAACTCTTTAACACTTTATTAAAACTATAAACATGTTAAGAATCTTTTTGAAGAGGATTGAACCTCTAAGTTATAGTATAATGGGTCTAATAAGCTACTACATGCATGTGTATGAAGTGTGGGGAAAATATTCATGTTTTTAAAAATTATGAAGATTTAAAACTTAAAATGGGTTGATAATACTTTAGAAAATACTTCCCTAAGGCTTAGAATTAGTACAATGGAGAGAAAAGTGCTAAAATAAGCCGTTAGGGTCACCTACACTAGTTTACTAATAAACCCTAACCATGGGATTATAAGTTGTAAAGGTATTAGGGATAATAAGGATAAGAGATTAACATTAAAAACTCATGTGAAATTTTATAGACCTCATTGATAATTTAAAAGATAGGATAAACACTTTTACATATTTTTCACTCAAATTATTCTCCCTCGATGTCATAGTTGTAGGCATGCTATCTTGAGGAAATCTTTAATCACATATGAACCCACAAAAATAAATTCATGGGATCCTAAGCTAGTTCGAAAAGGTGGGTAAGGGTATCTACTAGAAATCCCTAGAATTTGTTGAGGCATTAAGGTCCTGAGGGTTATGAACAATTGGTATGAGTCTAAATGCCTAAAACCCTACCTAAACCCTTCAAAATTACCTGATGGAATACTTTAAACTCATAAAGGAATAAATTGGATTTAAATAACCTTTAAATTAATTTAATTAAATTCATGTTTCTCCTAGGCACCTGATAAGGTAGAGTTTCACTATGCATGGGGAGAGAGTGTACAAAAAAGGTTATAAATGAAGGTTGTAAGCCTATTTAAAAGCATGTAAGGTTGTTATAGAATTTGAAGTAAATTTATAAGGCCTTATGAGCCTAATAAAAGATAATATGAACCTATACACTCCATCCTCATATATTTAAATATGATACATGAGCTATTCAAGCCAGTAATTTGGGCCAAAAAGGTGATTGTATTATTATCTTACCTAAAAAGCCTAATTGCATACCTATGAAGTATTATAGGTATCTTTATATCCCTTGGAATGACACTAAGATCACTAATTGACATGATTTATATCCTAAGTATATCATGAATAATTATAATAATGTGACTATAAGTAGGATTGAGAAAGATATCCTAGTGCATCATGGAAGAAACCTTGTGAGAGAGGTGTAGCGAGATTGATGGGTATCAAGACACCTACTAAAACATGATTACCAATATAGAATTAGTATGGATAAATCTAAAACATATGTACGGTTTCAAATATATGGGATAAGGTTAGTTAGAAGTGACTTTGATGATCAATAATGCCATTTGTCACTTCTAGATAAGGAAGAGGGCAGCTTCAAATACGTTTGATAAATCATCTATGGAGTTAAAGAGTATATTATACACCTTACCTATAAAATATCATCATCAAAAAACCAAAACATGCCAAATATATTTATTTAACCATTCTTAGACTCTCCTCTTGGACTATAACTAATTTTAACAAAGTAACACTTGTCATTGGAGTTACTCTCTCTCTCTCTCTCTCTCTCTCTCTCTCTCTCTCTCTCTCTCTCTCTCTCTCTCTCTCTCTCTCTCTCTCTCTCTCTCTCTCTCTCTCTCTCTCTCTCTAGGGTTGGGAATCACAGCCATACACCCTTTCCTAGACTCTACTCTAGGGTTGGGACCATATATAATCTATATGAGGTTGTATATATATAATTTAATACCAACATTGCACTCGATTAGGTGTAATAAATTAATGAATATTTCCCATTCGAGAAAAAAGTAGTTATCACATGATATTTGTGATTCCCACTCACTAGAATTTGACACTCCACACTCTATAAAAGATACTCTTTACATCCATATTATCTCATAAAAATAAAAGATTTGTCTATTATATACTCAATCCTCCCCTAGGTATAAAAAGTAAGGTCATTTGCACCCTCCCCTTGCCCTCTCTCTCTCTCTCTCTCTCTCTCTCTCTCTCTCACACACACACACACACACACACACACACACACACACACACACACACACACACACACACACACACACACACACACACACAATAAAAGACATAAGATTGAGCACAGGGGATAACTAGGAAATTATTTAGCACCATTAATTTAATAAGTTCTCTAAAGGCCACATCCTAGACTAAGTGGGGAGACATTCTTTAGTTATTCAAAAAAATAAAAGACATTTATCAAAAAATTCATTTTATAAGACAGAAATAAATGAATAAGGCTTATTCCAACATCAATATAATAATGACATTAAAATTTTCTTGGGAAACAAATTATATTTCTAAAAATAAGAAAAGTGTACTTGACTATCATCAAGAGAATCAAGCTCTGTTTCAACATTTTTCATACCAGGAGAGGGAAGTTATATCTATCATGACTGACTTAAGAGTACTTTATGTAAGCACTCCATAGGTGAAATTGGTACCTAGGATCTTTTTTGATAATCTTCTATGATCAACACTAGATAGTTTTAGAGCAAACATTGAAGCCATTAGCTATAGAACTAGTGCTTGAATT
>JARHVA010007798.1:230000-290000 GCA_037957365.1 Torreya grandis
AATTAGTCAATTGGCATAGTTATGGGTAATATTTGGGATATATTCAGCCTTGTAAACCTAATCGATGGCTCAATTGAACCTAGTTTTATCAAAAATGCATACATGAAGGCAATTGAGGATAATATGAACATATTAAACCAAATTATAAGTCTAGGATGTGAATCAATGGGCTAGATTATGTCATGTTACATAATATGTTCACCCTAAAACGTAAACTCCTATATAATCAAAACCCTAATTTTAACAAAAATGTATTTACATGAGGGTATTTTGGGATAATTTTAATTATGGAACCTAACTATAAGTATATGTTATGATTTGGATCTAAATTATCTCATATTTCTTGACCTATTAACTTATTAACTTTATTTTTAAAACCATAAACCATAAAACTGAAACACTAAACTCAAATTTTATCACAAATGAAAACATGAGAGCAATTGGGGCCAATTTAAACCCATTTAACCTAACTGCAAGTCTAAGATGTGATTTTGGGTTAACTTCACCAATATTTCTTGACATATTAACCCAATTAGTTGATTATAAGAATTAATGATGCAAGTTGGATGAAATTGAACCATGTGAACTAGATTTTTCCTATATAGGATAAAATTTGGGGGATTAATCAACATCAATGTCATAACAAAATAAATCAAATAGTCCATCGTTTAAATCATGATGGAAATTAGGTCAAATTTGACCCCCTTCATGCTAATTACAAGAGCTAGATGTGATTTGGGGATAAATTAGGATGAATTATGTCAAGAATTGATCTAATTAGTCACTTTGTGTAGTTAAGGATGTGATTTGGGTAAAATTGAGCCTTGTGAACCTAATTTATGGGTCAATTGATTATATATTATGCAACATATGGCTTAATGGACCCTAATTTTATTAAAAAAGAAAATATGAAGGTAATTGGGCCAATTTGAAACCCTTGAACCTAATTATAAGTCTACAATATGATTCAAGGGGTTAGATTAACACATGTTTCATGACATATTTACCCAATTTCTCCATTTTAACGATTAATGCAAGTTAAAAGAAATTAAAGCTTGTAAACCTAATTATGACTATTTGGAAGTAATTTTTAAGTCAATTAACCCTAATATCATGAAAAATAAAGTTTAAAATACACCAATTTAATCAAGAAGGAAATCGGGGCTAATTCAAGCTCATTCAACATAACTAGACAAGACTAGGACATGATTTGGATATAATTTAGTAATGAATTGATCTAAATAGTTAACTGGTGTAATTAGAGACATGATTTGGAATTTAGTTACTCATTTATTAATTTAATAGTAAATTGGTATAATTAAAGATGTGATTTGTGCCAAATTGAGCATCGTGAACCTAAATTATGGCTGAATCAATTATATAGGACGTAAAATGTGGGTAAATTTACCCTATAATTGTATCAATAATTTAAATGTGGAGGGAATTTTGTAAGATTTATTGAAAAAATAAAATTACATAGTTTTTATTTCATAACATATTCGTATAACACATATCTATATCACATAATATAATTATATATCATAATAATATGATATATGATCACATAGATATAATATGTACCACTTATGTGCTATAATGAATACAATTATTATCTAAATAGACAATATGTATTTGTCCTAGGTTTATTATTAGGATATTTTGAGAATTATGACCCAACTAACATTGTCTGCATCGTTTTGAATTTTCCATTGTGAAGACAAGATGAAAAAAATTATTCTATGGGTCCCCCACCATAAAAAGGAATTAAATTTTTCTTTGGGTCCCCCACCATAAAAAGGAATTAAATTGTTCTTTGGGTCCCCATTATTAAAAAGAATCAAATTATTCTATCTAATCATGGGAAATGGAGCTCATTAAAATAAGTGGAAGATGTTAAATCATAAAACACTAGAGGAATTAAAAGAGTTGACATAAAAACATAAGGTATGAATGAAAGCATTTCACTTAAGACAAGGTATAGATAGTATCTGTAATAAGACAAATTTTATAGAAAATGATGAAATTAATAATATTTATTTGAATAATAATGATTAATAATTACCTGTAATTCAAAATTATGTTACATATCCACATTCAAAGTATAAATAGTTTTTATTTTGCTGATGATTTATTTATGCATGATTATTTACCCTTATCAATGAAGACAATTTCATATAAACACATAATGATGAATGTAACATTGAATATAATGCCATCCCATAATGAAACAATGAAACTAATAATGAATACACTAGAAGTGAACATAAGGATCTTGAAACAACATCTCAACAAATTCCACCATTAATAACAAATCCAAGGATTGTGCATAGAAAAGACAAGTAATTAATTGAAGTTGGTGAAAACTTTATGAATTCAATGCTTTAAAAATTTCTGACCACCATTCAATAATATTAGCTAAAAAAATGGGATGATTTATTCGATAAATTATATTTTGATAGTCAAAAATGGTAATTGTTTGTTTTATTGATAAGGTTGATTAAGATGAGACCAATAATATACATCCTTGGACTAAGAACATCTATAATATATGATGAAAAAAAATGAAATTATTTAAAATATACATGATATATATCCTATTTCAATGATATACCCATCATATAATTACAACTTCTGTAGTAAGTGGTCAAATAGGTGAAAAATGATAGATTTCAAAAACTAGTCGAGACTAGACATAAATATAAAAATGTCAATGAATGTAATGTGAAGATGCCAAAGACTTAATGATGCCAATACGAATTATATCTAGGTATTATTTGGTAGAATTCCATAAAATCACAAGGCTATATCCAATGATCTCAAATATTTAATTAATAATTTTGGAAAGATAATACAAGAATTTCACCCAATAAAAGATATATATTGAAAATAGGAGTTATTTTTCATAACAATGAACTACATTTGAAACATTTCTTGAATATGACCCAAACACAATTCATTATTTGTTTTCAAAAAAATATCCAAAATTTAGTATTAGTCAAAGATATTTTAAGATGGCCTTACCTTTTTATGTGATAATAAATATCACACACACCACTTCTTATTTTAGGCAACATGATAAAAATCAATGTAGTGATAATTTTTCTGCATACACATTGTACTTTGCATATTAACAACATTTTTTAAGAGTGTGTCATAAAATTAAAGCCTAAATATCTAGGGAATTTATTATAACCATTTTTTTAAAATATCAAATAGATAATTCATTTATAATAAAGATTATTTGGATGGAAATGTAGCATTTATTATGGATTTTCAACATTAAAAATTGTATCCATGATGAGAGTAAAAGTGAAATTAGACATGAATTAATTGGTGTGAGAAAATACAAATATGTGACTTATAATGTAAAAGATAGCAAATAATATAAAAAATGTGAGCTTGTTACAAAATAAATAAATGTTTTAGAATTTATGATCGAATTCAAGGATAAAATTATTTACGAGTATACAAGGCACACATATAGGGATATATGGTTGGATGAACATTTCAAGCTAATAAAGGACACATTCCCACTTGGTTATATTTTCTTAGTAGTTGAATTTGATGAGAGTTTCACATTAAAATAATAAATTAATGTTCATTCATAGTATTACAAATCAATACAGGTTTCCATATTGGTGCATATAGAATTGATGCATGTACCTAATATTATAGATAAAAATCAAAAAGTATTAAGCAAGTGCCATTTATATGCCAATGATGATTGATCACATTATAAAAAGTACATGAAAAGTTGTTTTTATATGTTCTATGGAAAACTAATTAAGATTAATAATACATTCAATCAACATTACATTTTATTAAAAACTTTCACATTGTAATTCAAGAATACATAAATGTTTTACTAGATGATTTGGATGCACATTACCAATGGTGTAGAACATATTTATAATTTCACTAAGATTATCCTTAGAAAAGGGGACCATGATGGTATGAGAGAATTTGTAAAAATATATGTCATAATAGAGGATTATAAGTTTGAATATGGTGTTACTTTTACTGATACAAAAATCATTTTCGAATGTTGTAATGAGAACTTGTGATGTGGTGCTCAATAAACTTCTACTGTTTATATAACTTCTTTGCTGATGGAAAAAGAACACTTGGAAAATTATAAGGATTATGTTATTTGAATGGTATTAAATGACATCCACTCATTTCATATTTAAAATTCACAATTTTTAACTATTCATACAAGACAATTGGCATGTTTCCATTCTACATGCATGAAGTCTTTTTTGATTGAGTGTGATTCAAAAGAGTGGGTGGATGAATGGAGATGTAGACCTATAATTCCAATCAACATATATTAGGTTATATTAGAATTAAAAATTATAGATATTTTATCTTCACATGACTTTGACCATATATCTGATATAGTGCAAACAAGTAGAATAATAATCACTATTTACTTTTTATTCTCATTATTTATCTTGATAGTGTCATTAAATATTTTTTGGTAATACAAGGAATATTATTGTAGTTATTGTAGAAAATTACAATGAATACTTAAAAAAATTACTACTTATGTTGGTGTGTAGAGGAGGAGTAAAAATTGACTTCCATAGTAATATATGGAGATAACATTGACTATCACACTAGTTTTTTCATAGTCACTAGTTTTTAGATTCCATGATATCCTATAAAAAAATTAGATGTATGGTTGTTTGAAGAAATTGAAACATATAGGAAGATACTAAAATATTCAAATTTGGTTCTTAAAACAAATATTAAATTGCTCAAATATTAGGGGAGGCCATTAAATATGAATCTATGTAAAATTCATCAGTCAGAGCATGAAATTATTCTTACTACTATTAGTATTATAACATATCTTAATGGTTCTTTAGATTGAAATTCAAAGTTATAATGATAAATAGAGATGTCAAAAATTTTATCAAAGGTTTTTTTTTTTTTAGGTGGAACATATAATTTTCATTTTTTACTAAATGATATCAATTGTTTTAGGTTAGTGGTGTAAAATAAGCTTCGTGCTTTACATGGTTTTCATTACTGGTAAATAATTTCATATTTTGAAGCTAAGAGAATATTAATAAAATTACTTAGTTATTAAATATTTAGGGAATTGTTTAGTCTAAAATGGGAACTGAGTTTCTAAATTGGGCATCATGAGAGGCCAATAACCTATCGCTCTATGTTATCCACAACCCCAAACATGTTGGAAATGCTAGTTTCCTTCCATGAATCACTAGAGGTTGAGTTCTATAACTAATACTTCAACATTGATAATAATTATTGTTAGTGTTTCCAAACTCATGAAAAAATGTCAAAATATGCCTCTAGATGTGATGGTTATGGGAGAATGTGTCATTTGCCTATACATACATGCCTAAAGTGATATATTTGAAATTGGAGGTTTTAAAGACTAAATGCTAGTTGGAACTCAAGAACTTATCTTTTAACTAGAGAAAGTTGCATTTTAAGACCCATTACTACAACTTGTACCAAAAACGTGTCTTTAAAGTTCCATATACATTATATACTATGAAATTATAGGAATTATACATACATGTGAAGGTTATTTTGGTTCATTAATAGGAATTACAACTTTCATTTTCTACACATATGAAGTTATGATTAAAAACTACATTTTTATTTTATTAGGAAGGGCATTAATGAGGAAAGAATGGTTCATGAGCATCTAAAATAGCTAGGACTAGAGGTAAATATCTTGGTATTGTATTTTATCCACCACCCATACATGTTGGGACTCCAGTTTCTGACCATGAAACATCGAAAGTGGAGTTCTCCAACTATCAATTTAACTTTGACAATATTTGTTATCAATATGTTTGTGGTATCAAATATTATTAAAAACATGATTTCAAGTGGATTTATATGTCAAATTCATGGTATCACATGTAATTTCATATCTAAATCTGCTATAAGTTATGGATTTGTAACTTGATGTCTAGGGGGAATAAATGTTAATTAGAGCTTAAGAGTTTGTCTCTTCACTATAAATAGTTACATTTTAGGACTATTTAATATAAATTATTCCATGGATTATATTCACTTTAATTTTCTTATAGTTCATCCAAATTAATTACAATTTCTATTTTATGTACATATGAAGTTATGCAAAAATACTTCATTTTTATACTATTGGGAAGGGTGTTCTTAAGGACACAATAGATGGTGGGTATCTTGAATGGGCATGATCATATGCCAATAACATAGTTATAAATTTTATCTTCCACAATGTATGTGTTGACAACACCAATTTCTAGATAGAAAGTACCAAGAGAGGAATTCTTTAACTATTGTTTCGACATTGAAAACACTTATTGTTAGTGTTTTGTGCACCTAAATAGTAGTGAAAATATGATTTTGGGTGTATTTGTCTATAAAATTAATTAATTATATAGTTTTTATTTATTTTTATCTATACATGCTTAAAGAGATAGATTTTCCACTGGAGGTCCTAGAGGCATAAATTGTAGATGGAGCTCAAGAACTTATCTCTTCAATTGAAAAAATTGAATTTTATGACCTATTATTAAAAATTATGCCATAGATTCATATTGGATGTTAAATTTACATGATTGAGGGTGAAATTGTGGGTAGTTCAAACACATGTTAGGGTTCTTCTAGTTCATTCGAATGACTTATGATTTTTATTTTATACACATCTGATGTTAGGCTTCAAAACTACATTTTTTTATATTAGGAAGGGAATTATTAAGGCCAAAATAAGTATTCTATATATTGATCAAGTATTATATGAGTTAATAACCTATTAATTTGTATTTATCATGAATCTAGATATTTTGGAAGTGCTAGTTTCTAGACACAAAGCATTGAAAGTGGAGTTCTCCAACTATCACTTCAACTTTGACAATGTTTGTTGCCAGTATTTATGAACTCATAAACAATAGTGAAAACATGATTTCAAGAATATTTGGACATATAGATCATACTATAATGTTAAATTTTCCTATATATGTGTGTTTAAATTAATAAATTTTCACTTGTAGGTCATGGAGGCATAAATTGTAGTTGAATCTCCAAAACTTGTCTCATCACTCTAAAACTTTACATTTTAGGGCTCATTACTACAACTTGTGATACATAATTTATTGAAGGTTACATATTTGTGATACAGTGTAAAATATTAAGGATTTTACATGTAATAAAGGGTTCTTTCAGTTCATCTAGAAGACTTACAATTTATATTTTATGTACATGTGAAGTTAGGCTTAAAAACTACTTTTTTCTTGTATTGTGAAGGGTGTTCTTAAAGTTAGAATGGGTGGTGGGTCTCTCAATTAGGAATAATCAAAGGGAAATAACCTATAATTATATATTATCCACCACCTTGAATGTGTTATCAATTCCAATTTCCATCCATGAAGCACCTAAGGCAAAGTTATTCAATTGTTGCTTTAACTTTGACAACATATGTTGTCAGTGTTTTTGCACTCCTCTACATTAGTGAAAACATGATTTTGTGTGGATTATTACATTAAATTCATGATTTCATGTGTAATTTTACTATCTATACATTTTCAAAGTGATGTATTTGAACATGGAGGTCCCAGAGGCATAGATTAAAATAAAAATTTGAGAACTTGTCTCTTGACTACAAAAAAATATAGTTTAGGACACGTTATTACAACCTACACCATGGATTAGTCTCAAAAGATCCATTTACATGATCTGAAGTGAAATTTTATATACATATTTATATGTAAGTATGTATATACATACATGGCTACATACCTACCTACATACATACATATATATGTATATATGTATATATGTTTATACACACACATCCATATATCTCTCTCTCTTTGTGTGTGTGTGTGTGTGTGTGTGTGTGTGTGTGTGTGTGTGTGTGTGTGTGTGTGTGTGTGTGTGTGTGTGTGTGTGTGTGTGTGTGTGTGTGTGTGTGTGTGTGTGTGTGTGTGTGTGTGTGTACACATATATTATGATAACATAAGAAATGATGAACTTGAGTCAGTGGAGAGGGAGAGAACAAAGTTTTAGAAGAGAAACAATATATATATATATAACCAATAAAATATTCTAACATCGTAGGGGAAATGAAAATGAAAATATTGCACTACTTCAAAGGGCCAAATAAGAATCTCTAAAATAAGGAAAAAAAATCTATGGAGAAGGAGATAGACCAACATCACTTCATGATTACATGGTTGAATGAATTTAACTCCAAGAAGATGAAAACCTTTCAAAAATGTGGAATCATCAAACAAGAATTCAAAACATCTCCAAATAGAGAAAATCCCAAAAGAGGATTTAGAACATAACCACATCATCAAGCTTACATAATTAAAATGTATAAGGGCATCCAAAGAAGGTATGCAAGAGATGAGTATTCCATTGTTTGTTTCAATTGTAAATAAAATATAAATATTATTTGTCTATAAATTAAATGAATACAAAACATGAATATCAAGTCCTAAATGATATTAAACCAATGTAGAAAGGGTATCCACATTAGAATAGTGATAAATGGTGTAGTTCAATTATGAGAGGCACTTCATCATGATATATGACTCTATATCAACATTACACTAGTTTTTCCCATAGAGTTTGAATTGTAACACATATTCAAATATTGTAAGTTAGTTTTAATAAATTACATGGAAAAAATATTAAATGATCATATCTAGATATGGACATACAACCATCGAATTTAGTTTTACAATAATAATGTGAGATAAATTGTATGTAAAAAGATGATATTGAAAAAATGTGAAAAAACACACACACACACACACACACACACACACACACACACACACACACACACACACACACACACACACACACACACACACACACACACACACACCTATCAAATCCATAAAGGCATACAAAATAATAACATAGTAGAATGTCAGGTGACTGCCATATAGGCATACAATGCTAGTAACATATACATTAGAGTATAGGCATACAAAACATTACATAATTTAACAACCTAATATAATGTTGTGTGAATATCATTTATGCATAGAATGAAATAAATGCATATATTTACATATAAGTATACAAACATGTACATCATATATGACATGATACTCATCAAATATTATCCCTCTCTTTACCTTATTTGAATAAGATTCTCCCATGGATGCCTTGGTCATAAATTGAGATGCCTCATATGCCTTGGATTTCACTAAGGTGTGACTGTAGGTTCTTCTACACTCATAACTCACCTGTAGTTGAAACTTTTCATATACATATATTATTAAAAAAATTACATCCTATACATGTAACTAAGTTCAAAAATGAATTTTAAAATAGAATACAAAAATACTCTAAACATGCCCTTACTACAATCTTGTGGTCATGCTCAATTTGTGTCTTACTCTCAACAGGGTTAGTGATAGATCAAGGTGCATGAACAAGCATTAGAAATTGTAATAATACATAAGAATATGCCATGATAATAATTTGAATGGGATTATTAGATGTTACTGGATAACCCTACATACACAATACATTCATATAAGTTGTATTTGTTCAACTATCTAGTAAACTTATTAAAATAAATATATATTTACAATACAAAATTAGAAGTTAACACATACCTCAATGGTACCTATGCAAATGAAATTGTAATAATAATGGCTATGTCTACCTCAAATTAAAGAGATAAAATAATATCCACTATATTCATCAACTAAACAAATAATCTCAATTAGTTTTATAGAAAACATTGAACATATGGCAAATTTATCTCCTTTATTAAACCCATATCCAGTTAAAGTCATTTCAAACCCCTTTTCTCTTTATAAAAACTGGAAACCAACAATCAATTTAGTTAAAAAGTAATTTGTGATGATGTAAGACCTAATCATTATATGAACTTTCACTTGCATAATCAAATGTAAATTATTTAATTTGAGGATTCAAGATAATAATTTTCCCTAGACACATCAATTTATGACTTATACTTCAAATTTTATCACTCTTAACCTTTGAAATTCTACTCACTTTCTTGATTTTTTCCTTATCATATATAAATGCATTTTCCACTTGTGTGTTTCAAAACTTATCAATCTCAAGTTAGGACCCTATTAGCATGGAATTAGGAAAAAAAATATGACTTCGAAGATATGCATAAATTCAAATAAAAAATGGTCAAATAGACCTAGGGATAAAATAGAGCAAGAGTGTACTATTTAATAATAGTGTACTTGAATTTTTAGACACTTAATAGATAAATTTAACCTAAGATATTTCATATCATTCATTATTTACATAAGGGAACTAACATAAGGATTTGGAATATAAGTAGTGGTGTTATAGGTAGCAATTAAAATATTGAATACTTAATAAACGATATGAAGAAGAGATGATAATCAAGAAACCTATGAAGTATTAACACAAGATTGAGAAGGTAAAGGAACACAAAAATTATAAAATTAGAATAAATAGGTGGAATAATATATTTTAAAAATGGTAGAAAGACATTAGTAGACACTGAAGGAGACTGTCTAGAAGGTTGATCATTATTAAAAAATTTCAAGGATCCATTATTCACACTATAATATATATAAGATCAATTAGGGTTTCTTAGGCTACATATTTTATTTATATATATTTCAACACATATCACACATATAAATTTAATTCACATCACTATCATTCAAATCTTAATTTGAACATGTATGATTGCTAGTCAAGAGTACATATCTATATAAATAAAAACATGTACATAAAATATAATATTAACTAAAATTTTTCTCTATATATGTGAACATTGGGATAGTAACATAAACATATGATATAATATATGGCCCAAAAATTATATGTCCATTTAGCTAGCCCAAAAATATAGTAGTGTATCATGAAGACATTGACACTATCTCAACCTGCAACATAAAAAATACACACACACACACACACACACACACACACACACACATTACTCAATTTCTATCTATATTAATTATTAGTTTTTAAATTCAAATATAACTAAAATTTAACATGTCAAATATAAAAGATATATGCATATGTGTAGTGACTGATGTGTGCACATGAAATATATGTGACAAAAATTCATCACTCAAAAGTATATCATCTGAGAGCTCAGAAGGATCACTATCATCATTTGAAGGTCCAACGCATATAACACCACAACATATATAATTGTGAGGTTAAATATGCACATTGGTCGGAGTATCTCTAGCATCAATCCTAGAATGACTAATTTTATGATTAATGAGAGTGTCATTAAATGCACTAATAACATGGAAAGTGTTAATTCCCATGAATTACATCACCATAGAGGGGAAGTCAGGTTGAAGTGGTTTTTATGTAGCTAACCTTGGAGATTGATTAGGCCCATGATGTACACCTAGTCTATCCTACCATAGATCATTTTGCTTACCCCTAAAAATCTAAGTACTCAAAATAGTTAGGAATCCTATTGAGGACAAAGCCACTGTAGAGTTTTGTCAAAAATATAATGGGACCTTGTGGCTGTTATATGGTATGTAATCAAACACCATCCACCTTCTATTCATAAAATTATTTCTAATAAAAAATAAATGGATTGGGAATCATTTTATGGATAGTTAAAAGGGTGCATTGGTTGTTGGGTCAATGAAAAAGGCACAAATTAGGTCTTTTACTATTTATTTATCCTTCACATCACATGTTGATAATTTGTTATCATAGTAAGCCCTACATTTATCCCTATATGATTCTCATCTATTGAATAGACTCATTATCAAGTCAACTTAACCTAACATTGACTCTAAGATATTGGGGAAATAGGTGTAGTGGGTGTTGGTTGATGTCAGGTCCCTCATTCTCTTAATTTTTTGTTCAATTTTGATTTTACATTCCACTATGTGTGAAGCCAAGACCTCTTGACTACCTGGTGGGGTCTTCTGTAACTTTAAGAGGGATGGATTAAAAGGGTTATGAGAAGGGTTAAGAGGTTTAAGAGGAGTGTTAATAGGTTTTTATCTTTTATTTAAATGCAATGTTCAAATAAAAATGGGTTTTAACAATAAAAGAATAAAAATAAATTTTTTTTGCTAAAATATTTAGCTAATAGGTTTGGTATTTGATTACTTATCTCCCCTCCTTGATGGAATTGTAAATCCATTGAGGTAACATGTGATAATAACATGTTTTATACTCCTCTAGTCATAATTTTAATGCAAATTAATGTATATACAACAAGATAAAATAGTGAAATGGGTGAGAATCGCAATGACCTTGGGGTTGGACCGATTTTTTTCTAATTTAATATAATTAATATACATTATATACACTACACATAATGCATACACATTATAATAAGTACATATTATGGTATGGTGATCCCAAGCCTAAGATTCAAAATCACATACATGTTATAAACATTACACATATGTGTAATTTATATAAAAAATACACATTAGGGTAATTATTCATGGAATTATCCCCTAACTCCATGCATTTACTCATATATACTATATACATATACATACACCTACATATACATATAAATACACACACAAGTGTGTGTGTGTGTGGGGGGGGGGGGGGGTGCACGCGCACACACATCCATGGGTGTGTGCATGCATGTATTCATAAATTATTGGAGTTGGGGGAAAATTCTATGAATATTTATCCTAGTGTGTAGGTGTTATATAAAAAAAATATTCATAATGTCTATAACACATACATGATATTGAATCTTAAGCTTGGGATCACCATATCATAATGTGTACCAATTATAATGTGTATGCATTATGTATAGTGTATATAACATGTATGCATTAGATTAAATTGAAAAAATAAATGGTCCAACATATAGACATACACATACATATACATACACACAAAAATCTGTGTGTGCGTGGGGGTGAACGCACATGTGTGTGGGTGAACATGTGTGTTTGGATATATATGTACATATACATATGCTGAAAAAAATTGAGCATTGGTTTATGAGATTACAAAAATTACAATTTAATAATATATGGGAATCGAATTGCAAGAAAAAAGGAATTCAAAAGAGAAAAAAAAATTATAAAGCTTATATTGAAATAACCAATGTTTCCTAATATATTATCATGAAGAATATTTAAAAAATCATGGTTTCAATTAATTATATGAAACATTTTATTCTAAAGAAATACTTGTAATATTCAAAGTTTGATGAAGTGTTTGATGGGTGTAAGAAAAATGAATTATTAGGTTTACAACATCTTCGATGGATACCATATTTGTATGGAATATAATTATTTGGAATATTTTTACACATAGTGTGATAGAGTTATAATTAGGATGCAATTAAATAAGTGTAGTCCCAGTAAGGGACATGTCTATTAAAATCTACCAGAAAAGGCTAGACATGTAATTAAAATTTTATAGTCTTATTAAGAAATGATATTATATATAAATGCATGTGAATATCTAAAGAGTAAACATAAATTTCCTCTTGTTGCACAATAACATTATCAATGGAAAAGAAAATCTATTTGGTTTTATACTCCAAAGATAAATTATGAAAAATATGGATCTCCCAAGGGATATGGTGGTTTGTCTCAATGTGTATGTGATGTATCATAACTTCAATTTATTACAATGAATCCCTTATGATACCAATTAATTAATTTTTGGTGTATGACATTAATTGAATAAAACCATCATTAAAGTTAATATATAATATTGAGTAGTGTTGAATTTTTTTTAGAAGACTAGTCTTTAGCTTGAGACCATTTAGATTAGGTGTAAGCTCTAAAAATATAAATATAAATTATATTGTTTAGTTATCTCATAGATATATTGGAAACATAAAATGGGAAACTATGTAATAATGTACTATTAATTTCAAGATAACATGTTTTATGAATTTAGGAGAATCTATCATACAAAAAAATGATAAAAACATATGCTTACTTCATAGAGGACTTGAAAGTAATGTATGCAATCCTTCAGAAATCAGTCTAGGATTTATTGAATTGTCTAATTTTGTAAATCAATTTCACCCCATGAAAGTTAATCAAATAAATAAGTGGGGTTTTAATGAATTATACAAGTATGATGGCAAGAGGGATTGATCTCTTTGCATGAATATGTCTAGATAACATTGTTGTAAATACAATCTATTAATTTTTATTATTTATTGAAATGAATGGCCCAAAACCTCATAAGCACGAAAGAGGATGGGTTTAACTATTAAGCGAAAAATGTTTATCTTAAAATAAATTATCTTAAATTGAAGATAAAAATATTTATTTTAAAATTTTGTGAGAGTTGTGTATACCTTGTTTGGTCTAGACTCTACACCTAAAATAAAGATAAATCATGGTTCCCAGAACATGAACCCAAAGTAAATGTATTAATGGAATACCTCGACCCTCTCACCTTTATAATTAAAAATAAGTTATCTTTCCTTATTTTTATAAATTTATAGAATCTATCAATCTTATTTAATCACCAAGAAGCTCATGAGTATCACCAAAAAAAACTAAGATATTGTATTTTCTTTGGAGACTCATAATTGAAAGAGATATGAAAATAATATCATATCCATATAATAGAAATGAAATGGATTCTATAAGAGTAAAAAACCACTATGGAACCCAATGTATATGAAATTATTCCTCTATTTAATCAATGTAAAGTTATATAAGTGTAAGAGAGAGTGTATTTTTTTAATTTTACAAATATGATACTTTATAAATCTATTTTAATAGAATCCCTCATTCATACATTATCAATAATGATCTCATAAAGTGTAATCACACTTTAAAAACTATCAAGGGTGGAAGACCCATGTCCTTATACCTTCTAAGTAAAAACATTGAAGAACTATTTCAAATTCCTTTAATAAGTCCATATAAAAACAATGTAATAAATTTTTAATTTTATTAGCTTCTTTAATTATAGTGTTCGTGAAATGAACACAATTAATTGTAGATTGGTTCTTCCTAAAACTCTTTTTCTTTGAGCATTTATAGATATTGATCTCTAGAGCTATGACAAATATTTTATCTAAGGTGTTTCCAACTATGATATTGAGGTAATTTATAAGATTATTTTTGTCCGTATTCTTTTAAATAAGATGAATGATACAAGAGGTCTAACAAGAATGAAAAATATTTTTGTTAAAATAGTTTTATAATATACAATACTAATACTTTTAGGATAGTTTTAAATAATTCAACTTTAAAGCTCTCAACATCATGAAATTTGTTAGAGTGAAGCTTATGTATGAAATGAATGATTGGAAAATTGAAGATTAAATGGCAATGAATAAGGGTTTGGTGACTTGATTGGTTGGATGGCTTGGAAAATTGTGAATGTTATGAGTGTACTAAAATTAGGTAAGGAGATATAATATTTCACATAATGATTTATTGATAGATGAAACTCTCCAAAAATATTTTTAGAGTGAACCAAAATTTCATGAAAATAGTTTTGTTCTTGTTCACCTACGATAATTCAGCATTTCCTCCTAATAATGCGCTTCCAGGATTTATATATTTTTGTCGACTTGCAGTATCTAGATTCATCACAATATGTTTCATTACGGTGCAAATGTTTTGTGTAATTAGAGTCATACTAAGAATTACATGAAAGTGACCATTTCTAGGAATGTGTGCAGTGGACATGAATGGGTGAAAATGTTTAGCATTAAAGGCTAACTAATCTTGGTGAAGTAGAGATGTCGCGGAATCAGATCATGGGTTTATAAAATATATTATGTTTGTTTTGACATAATATGTGTATTGTTCATTGAAATAATGAGTAAAATGGATGATGGATTGACGGTATATTGGAAGGGATGATTGGGGTAGCGATTTGAATGATAGTATTTCTGAATACAATTTGAAGTATAACTTGAAGGATGTTTCAAGGATGTTTCAATTATTTGTACTACATGTAAAATAAGACTACCAAAAAGAATTTAATACCCAATAGAAGATGCATTTAAAAAAATTGAAGTATGTAGGTCTTCTAGATTTCATTAAAGGACCAGTTCCCTTGAGGATTAAAAAATCATGGGAATATCTTAAGGTAACCAAGAATTGAATGTATTTAACATTTTGTTCTTTAAGGTGGATAAAGGAATGTAATTAATCTTGTAAATAAATTTTATGTAATCATAATGATGAGAAAATAGTATCGTCTTATTTATCTCATATGTTTTCATGGAAAAAATCATCTCTGATTTTTGAATCAAATTTTTTTGAAGACTATAATGAGAACAAAAGTGAGCCATCACAATTCAATGCTATTACTAAAAGCATATATGAAACTTGAAGTTTAATTTTTTGAAATGAAGATAAGAAATAACATGATTATTTAGAATTTTAAAAATTTATTATTATAATTTTTAAATATATTTATTGAAAGAATTTAAAAAATAAATTAAAAATAACATTTATGATATATCTAAAGAAGAATAACACAAAAATTTATTATTTTTTCCCTTTATTAAATTATTTTCACAAATAAAATAAATATGGCATTAAGTAAAATAGTAATTGCCTTTTGGTTTTTTTGGTTGGGAGGAAAATGTTTGATATGGTGGGAAAATAAATAAATAAAAATACACTGCTTATGTTAGAAGATGATAATAGACAAAAGGAAAGACTGCGAATCCACTCTCTGCAAGTGTCCGTGCTGACGTAATTGATGGTTTACCAGTGCTGCAGCACTCCACGACTTATATTCATTTCTTGACGAAAACATTAGTATGGCTGCCCTTGAGGTTAAATTAAGACCATGCGATTATTACGCTGAAGGGTATCAATTCATTTACACTGGAAACACCACTGAAACGATTGTACTCCATAAAATATTGTTAAACAATGGAGATAATTTCCAACAAATTGACTTTTATATTAAATAAACACATATTTATACACATATCAAACATTTGCAATTTTCTTACTTAACTATAAAGTTGAATCATAGGTTGAGTTAAAAAGTTTGATTTTGAAGGCTCAAGAGATGGCCGCTATTCGAAATTCAAAATATATTTATTTTTTTTCAAATAGAAAAAGACATTTACTTTGTTAAATATAAGGCTCAAGTGATGGTTGAGTTATATACTTTTACCTATTTTGAAATGGCATCCGTGCTTCATGAGAAGTTGACTTCTTTTCATATTGAAAAGAACTTCCTTACTTCGACCTTCTCATTAATTCTCTTAATCGAAAAAAAAATTATTCAGAAATGTTAGAGAGGTTAAAATATTATTTGAATGAAAATTAAATGATTTTTATGAAGTGTGTGTGTGCGCACGCGCGCGCATTCAGATATATGAATAAGTCATTTTTTTCTTGATCAATAGTTTAAATTAGAGGTTTGAGGATGAATACGATCATCTTTCTTTTTTATTGACACATGATACACTTTGGCTTGACCACTTTGTAGGCTCTAAGATTTACTAATGTCATTGCATTTTCCTGCCAATAACATGGTGATAGATAGGGATGGTTGATAGGTCATTAAAATTAATTAATGATATTTATTGTGATTTTATATCAATAGAAATACTATTTAAAACCTATTATTATTTTTTAGTTTTTGTATAGAGAAATATTCATTTTCTTTATTTAGTGTGACAATAAAGAGCTAACTTTTTTGATATCTTTGTGTGCATAGTCTAGGAATTTGGAATGCAACCATTATGATATGAGTTTAGCTTGAATCATTGTCTAGGTGGGACTTTGGTGAGAATTTATTTCAAGTGAAAAGTTAGACGCATTGAAACAAAGATAATTGTTTGAAACTCTAGGACAAGTTTCTTGAAACCCTAGGATCTTATTTTTTGAAACTCTAGAAGGTTAAAACCCCAAGATATACCTAGGGTTAGACAATGTTTGAAAATTAAAGTGATTTACCAAATTTTTATGATGAATTAGAATTAGTATTATAATTAACCTTCATTAACATAATTTGAATATAATAAAGCATGATGTTAGAAATTCAAATATAAATAGAAAATGAAGGTAAATGACTAAAATAGACAAATAAAAAATAGAAAAACAAGGGTAAACTATGCAAAATATAGATGTACTTAGCTTTTTCAATTGTCAAGAAAATACAAATTAAAAAGGAATTCAAGAATTGATAAAATGTAAAAAACATAGAAATGTTTCAAAATATGAGATTGAGTGCTCTCAAAGACATGAACACCAAGTAGGATAAGAGCAATAGTTATTATTTCCCATGTTCAATGCTTTTTTTAGAATAGTTGGGTGTGATAGTGGAAATTAGGTTTTGTTGTGTTGATTTGATTTTTAAAAACTAAGAGAAGAACTGTATATGCCTTTTTGAAGTTGGTAACCCTAGCTTTATGTGGCAAGGATATAAGTGAATGTTAAGGACTAAAAAAGGGTTCGTAGTTCAAGTTATGCTAGACCTCAAAACCTCAATATTATAAGTACTACATGTATACCAATAATCATAATAGGGATCAAACCTCCATGCAGTTCTCCTTCCCCTACAAACTTGGATCTACCATTTTGGGCATAATCAATTTAGACAGCTGTATGTCTTCTCAACAAGGCACCTACACATATATTGCATGATAAGACACCAAAAGAGCTATCTAGTGGTCATAAACCTTTGATCTCTCATTTTATAGTATTTGGTTGTACATCATATATGCATGTCCCTACTAAAAAGAGGAATACAATCAAACCAAAGACACTCTAATGCCTTGTATTAGGGTATTGTACTACTTCAACAACATATTATCTCATAGACCCTGAGACAAATAAGATATATGAAAGTTTATGTGTGGTTTATGATGAGTCATTATTTGACTCATTACCATAGAAGGAGTCAGAACATACCAACTCACATAGATAGTTCCCATAGGTAGACAATGAGAATGAAGAACCTTCTCACAAAGAAGGTGAGATGCGAAGAGAATTTTTTGTTAATCTTATAAATCTGGAAGATAATTCTTCATCCAATCAATAGTAGCATCGATGTCTAAAATAGGTAGAAAGAACCATTAGGGACTCACACATGAACTATAATCTAGAAACTTCATTAGGAGTTTAGACCAAAAGATAGACAAGATAGGAAGTTAATCTCACACTGAGGAGTTTAGTAGTTGATAGTATTCAACCACAGATAGTTTGAGAGATTTTATGTCAACCTTTATGGAAGAAACCCATGGATGTTGAATACAATGCCAACATCAAAAATACGACATGAGAACCTGTCGATCTACCTATAGAAAAGAAATCCATTGGATGAAAGTAGATTTTCAAGACAAAATACAAGGTAGATGGATCAATCACCAAATATAAAGCACAACTTGTTACAAATGGATATGCTCCACAAGAAGGAATTTCCTATGAGGAGACCTTTGCACCCACTACTAATATCAAGACCATCAGAGTTGTTTATACACTCATAGAATAAAATGGATGGAATATTTAGCAAATAGACATGAAAAGTGCATTTCTAAATGGTGATCTCGAAGAAGAAGTATACATGACCCAGTCAGAAGGCTTCATTGATGAACAACATCCACATAAGTTATGTCATATAATTAAGTCACTTTATGGGCTTAAGTAAGCACCAAAGGCATGGTACATTAAGATTGATGATCAACTATTATAGCATAGATTGATTCGTAGCCCCTTAAATACTAATTTTTTATATCAAGAAGATAGGCACAAAGATTATCACATTGGTTTTGTATGTAGATGATCTTGTGATCATAGGAAGTTTAGATAAACTTGTTGAATAAGTAAAGAATGACTTGAATAAATACTTAGACATGACAAATTTAGGCATACTTAATTATTATCTTGGCTTAGAGATATGGCAAACTCATAATCATATTTTAGTCTCACACATGAAATATGCCAGGACATTCCTCAAGAAATACAGGATGATAGATTCTGAACCAATTTCAAATATGATGGAGAAAGGTTTGAAATTATCTCAATTTTAGGAGAAACCTTAACTAGATGAAACTCACTACAAGAATTTTGTTGGGCATCTCATTTAGTTGACTTATAGCAAACCAAACATATGCTCTATCGTTAGATATATTTCAAGATTCATGTAGGAGACAATGATGTGTCATTCAATTACAATGAATCAAATATTGAGATATGTTGGAGGTACTATTGATTATGGTCTAGAATACAAGAAGAACTAAAATTTCTTCTTATAGGGTTATATGGACTTAGACTATGCTGTATATATTGATGAATAAGAAATCAACCTTAGGATATATTTTTCATCTTAGATATGGACCAATTTTATGGATTAGTAAGAAGAAATCTATTATTTCTCTCTCATTCATAGAAGCAAAATACCATGCCACATGAGGAGCTATGTGCGAGGAAATTTGGTTACATTGTGTAGTCATATTGGTAACTTGAGCATGTCTAAAGTCTCCCAATCCTTAGGTCCCTCTTTCTTTCTCTCAACACCCTCTTAGGATTAATTTCATTAATTCCCAATCATCTGTGGCCTTCCAAACTTGCTCCTAATTGAGATAAGACCTTGTCTTCATCAATAATCCATCCCTCTAAGTCTAATCTACTTAGGATAATATTGCCAAAGTTGGACTATATATCATTGGACCTTATGGTGTCCCATTTTTAGTGCTCCTATCTAATCACATTTTGAGCTTAGGTTATCATTTTTCCCCAATTATTTTTATTCACTATGTCATCCTAGTCTAGTTTCATCTAACCCATGACCAATTGATCCCTATAAAACCCCATTCAAAGATCATTTAGAAGGGGTTGGCAAATATCATTCCATCAAGAAAGAATACAAGCAAGACCACTCAATAAATCTTCCCCATTCTTTGCATACATCCAACCCATATTCTTTGAAGCCAATTCAAGACATTACACAGGTCCCTAGCCATCTCAAGCTACTGAGTTTTAGAATTTCTTGCATTTCATTCACTATTGTACCAAAAACTCTTAAAGGGAGAACTACATATGGATTGATAGTTCTTCAAAGTATTGGTATGTAGGCAGTGTGCCTACACATAGGATGTGAAGTGCCTCTAGTGCATCTTACACACACTAACCCCTTTTCATCATTTGCCAAAGTTTCTTTCACTTGAATAGAAGATATAAGTACATAAACAGTCAGATATAAAGGGATCTTTATTAATATCAAGGACCTAAATATTGGTAGATAGAATCACACTGAGTAGGCAAACAAAACTTAGAAAGATTAGTCCTAAAGATAATAGTGTCGAGGAAGGACTATAGCATCGGAGACTAGGATATCCAATTTGAGCACTCTTGTATAATCAAAAAATGATGTCCAAGATCTTGTTTTTAATAGTGTCCCAACCTTACAGACAAATTTATAGACCATATCTCAATTGAAACAGTCTGGAATAATCTAAGTTTAATTTTCTCTCTCTCACTACTATTTTTATAAAAGGTCTAATTGTAATTTAATTTTATAAATCAGTGGCTTTAATTAATAATATTATTTAATGATTTATCCTACTCAGTCTTGTTTATTAAATATGAAAAAAAATCTATTATTCTAAAAAATAACAAATAATTTGGTGAACCTGACTTACTTTGAATTTTGCATAAAAACCCTAGAAACCCTAGGGTAAATTCCTAGCTGATTTTTCCCATTGATTTCAAGAATTTTGATTGCACATTTAAATTAGAAATTTATCTCAAATTTTAAAATATTGTATTAAATTTTAAAATAAATTTATTTCAAATCCTAGTTGTATACACTAGGTCCCAATAATTTTTTAGAATTAATCCAATAATTTCCAAATTTTTGATTGCACATTTAAATCAAAAATTTATCTCAAATTTTAAAATTTTGTAGTAAACTCTAAAATAAGTTTATGTCAAACCCTAGTTGCATCAACTAGCTCCCAGTAATTTTTTAATAATTTTCTAAATTTTTTGTTATATATTGAAATTAGAAAATCAATTCAAATTTTAAAAATTTATAGTAATTTTCAAAAATTTATTTCTCTCAAAATGTGAGTTGCGTCTACTAGGTCCCATTAAATCAAACACTTTCCCATAAATTTTTGAATTTGTACTTACTTACTTAAATTAGAAATTCAATTTGAATTTTAAAAATTTATAGTATTTTGTAAAAATATTTTTCAAAAATCCCTAATAGCATGTACTAGCTCCTATTTTGCTTCTTGAGGTATCACCTTACATGTTTTGGAGCTCCGTATCCTTTCCATGCATATTCTAGTTCCTTTTTTAGATTATATCACTTTAATAATTTTTACTATTATCCAAGTTATTTTCTTTATGCCACCTAAGTTATTTTCATCTCTTCCTTCAAGATGAAGTGTAAGAACTAATGGCAATCCTCCTAAATTCATCCAAATTCCTTCAACTTGACCATACACTATGGATAAACAACCAATTTAGACTCCAAATATAGATTTTACACATCTAGATTACACCAATTTTAATCAAAATGATTCAAACAATGAGCAATATGAAAATACTAATGATGATGTACACACCGATACTCATGCTCCACCACATTGGACTACTAATACACTTCAACCCATTGTTGATAATGAAGTTGTTCTCAACAAATATTTGATCCTTTAAATTTTTAGAGAAATATTCAAAGAATAGCCTCAATATCATACTCTTATATTATAATCTCTCATGGAAATCAAAATGGCTAAACGTGTTGAGTTTTCCATTCCTACAGAGAAACCAGTTTCAAATGAAACTATGAGGGTAACCATGTCTCAACAACCCCTTATCGCATCCCCACCTACCTTTATTCTACTAGTTACATCTAGTACATCCCTATAACATAATGTGGTATCCCTTGTGCAGGAGATAAGATCTCTTCAATCCAAGGTGCTACATCTTGAGCAAGGTGCAACTAGACTTACGTAAGCTTTGGATTCTTTTTCTCTTTTACATATACCAGTGACACATCACATTGCCTTTACACCCTTGCCAAAAGGTTTTGTTCAACTCAATCTTACTCTTTATGATGACAAGGGTGATCTAGAGACACATTTGAGATATTTTCACCTAGTATGCTTGGATTATGTACCAAATGACTAGCTACTTACCAAGCTATTTCCATAGAGTCTAAAGGATTATGATTTACAATGGTTTTATAGTCTACCAAATCAATTGATTAATGCATTCAATACTTTAGCTCACATGTTCCTAAAACACTATAGTATCAACATTGGTGATAAGGTTTCATATGCTCAAATTGCTCAATAGAAACAATGACTAAATGAGTATCTCACATATTATGTTCTTCAGTATAAGACCATATTGGATAAGATGACTACCCCATGGTAGATTAGGTGTTATAGGACATTTTCAAATAAAGTCTTCTATAAGCACTTTATGAATCAATCTTGTTCAAAAGATTTTCTTCCTTTACTGAATTATGTCATACGTTAAAAGAAAGAGAAGTCAAACTAATTTCAATGGGAAAACTAAAGTACACTAATACATTAGACAAAACTAATAAAAGTAACAATGAAGTCTCATATAAGGTCAATTTAAATGATACTAAAGGATAGAATCAACCTATAGTTAATGTATCTTCAGAGCCTCCTCAGTGAATAGTTTTGTCAACAGCCCCTCAACGTAATTTTTAACATCTTCTAGTTCCTCTAGCCAAGATTTTACAAGGAGAAGTCAAACTAATTTCAATGGGAAAACTAAAGTACACTAATACATTAGACACAACTAATAAAATTAACAATTAAGTTTCATATAAGGTTAATTTCAATGATACTAAAGGGAAGAATCAACCTATAGTTAATGTATCTTCAAAGCCTGTTCAGTGAATAGTTTTGTCAACACCCCCTCAACATACTTTTTCACATCTTCTAGTTCCTCTAGCCAAGATTTTACAATATATTTTGGATTGTAATATCATATCTCTCCCTCTTATTCAGGAAGTTGATCCAACAAAGCCTCTTCCAAATGGATATGATCAACATGCATTTTGTGACTACCATAGGGTACTAGGCCATATGACAAACAAGTGTATCAGTTTAAAGCACAAGATACATGACTTAATAGATTTAAACTATATTGATCTTGGCACTTTAGTTGATCCTCCACCAATAAAGAAAACATAGGATAAATCATTAAAAATCTTCTTGGATATGTTTCCACAAAATTCAAAATAGGATATAGGGGACACATCAGGGGTTCATCATGCATATCATGAGCATCCACCACTAGATACATATAGGGCACCTTCAATTGAGTTACATCCTTTGAGCAACATGATCAGTGTATATAATTATAGAGTTCTAACTAGAACTTATATCTCCTTATCAGAGAAGGAGATCATTGAGGATGATTCAAATTATCATGCATTCTTTATTAGATCTCACATTAAAAATCAACCTATTTGTAGTGTGCTTATTGACAATGGTTCTAGTATCAACATGTGCACCTTGACACTACTAACACATATATGTTATTGAGAGTAGGATATCACTATGACACACATAGTTATCAATGGTTTTAGTGGGCATATATGGAGTTCATTAGGTGAGATACTAATTTCATTATAGGATGGTCCTACACATGTGGCCACACCATTCATTATAGTTCCTAGCACAAAATGTTTTTATATGTTACTTGGTTGACCATGGACTAAAAAACTTAGAGTAGTACCTTCTCTAGTTCACAGATGCATGAAATTGATACATGCTAATTAGGATGTTATATTTAGTGGCGTTCCATATGAGTAACCACTCTCCACTTCAAAACCATCTACCAATTTTTAGCAACCAATGTTATTTTCACCACTATTTTTAGTTTTACCACCAATTTTAGCTTCTCCTCCAATTTTAGTTCCTATTACACTTTAAATTTAAACACAGTTGAGGAATCTATCACTATAACAAAGGGTTCATACACCTCCATAGCTTCAGGATTCTAGATAGCTTTCAGCTATGGTAATCACACCTAGAGAAGCTTCATTGAGATCTTATGCATATACACATAGAACACATGTTTAAATAGCTTCTCCTATTTACAGATGGGTCTCTAACATCCCTGAAATTGCATCATCTTCTCAAATATACAAAAGGACCACATAATTGGTTTCTACTTCAGAGATTTCAAAACATTTATAACATATACATCTTTCAAAGCTGTAGTCTTAGCATTTTCACATTCTTTATGATCATGCATGATTTCACTCCTTGATATAGGAGACTATGATAGGGAGTTTCACATGAGAGTCATCAATTAGTATCATTTCTCTTTAACATTTATTACACATAATTTCTTCTGCATTGATTGTACATAGTTGAAATTTTCTAAAAATACAAAAATAATATAACATTTCAAAATCCAAAAACATTAAAAAATGCCAAAACACCAAAAATATTTTTATTATATGCATCATTCATGTTTTAAAATACTACTACTATGATAAGACTTACATTTAATATTTCATGCTATTGTATGTTGATTTATCTACCTTACCAATGATATCTAACTCTTTGATTACTTCACTTTACCCATTGAGGGAGCATCCTACATTTACATTCGAGACACACTTCGATATACATACCCATTAGGGGTATCTTCTACATGACTATACCATCCAGGTTATGTCACTCTTACACTACACACTTCAGGTTATAATGCTGATGTACATTACTTACTAGATTACACAGATTACTATATCAACATTTCACTAGTATCTAGCACTTGTGAGTCTCTTAGCATATAATTAGTCTTGTACTAAACATGTATTACATACTTTCACTCTTTATTTGATTAGTTAGATGTGATTGTATCTTTCCAATTATGACATGCTTTCTCTTCATGTGTAGCATAGCTTGTTGGATTACATTTCCAGTTCCAACTTGTCTCTTGTATGTGCCTTAGAAAAATTTCCAATGTCCTTCTCTTATATTCATGTGTGTGCCTTAAGACATTTTGTAATGTCCTTTGCATCTATTGCTCTATGTGATTGTGTCTTCCACGCCAACTAGCTTGCTTTAATTGTATGTGTATGTGGAATTTGAACATGCCTTATATGTTTGTTTTATAGTTTGAGTGATATGTGCCCGTATCCCTTGTTTACTTGGCCCCTTGGCCAACCTTTTATATTTGTTGTTTCTTTCTTTGAGTATTTGTTTGCTTGATTACGTCTTTGATTATTTAAATACTATAATCCATATCATGCATTTTTCCATGTTTTATTGGATGCCATGATGGACATCATGCTCCATCCCTCTAACTAACAACCAAAAACTAGCATTTATAGCTTCAATTCAATTCAAGTACATTGCATATGCTATTACATTGTTATATCTATCTAGGCATACCCCTGTTATTCTAATAATCTCTCAAATCAAACCATGTTATATCTTTAGATATCTTATTGATTATCATTTCTATACCATGTATATTTCCAACTTAACACACTTATAAGGCTTATAGGGCTTCTTATATTCTTCATACTAGTATCAATTTATAGTTTCACTTCATGAGATGATGATGGATCCAAAGGGCTAGCCTTTGTATTCTTGAGCCACCAATTTTGAGGAATTGGATACATATTCTAGACACCAATTATCACATGAATGATCATCTAGATTCACTTAGTAGCTTATGATGGAACCAAAGGTACAACGTTTGTATTCTTGAGTCAATTTTCAGGGAATTGATCACTCAGCTCCATTCATGATATAAATTTTGGTATAGCATCATCTAGCACATCTATCATTACTCAACCATAATTAGTATCATAAAAGGTTTTGTATTTTTTTTCATACATGATGAGGTGTATTCATTCCTTTCTCTTCTCTCTTACCCATGGTTTTATGTTCTTATTTTATATTTCATTTACTAAGAATTGATCTAATCTTTATTTTCCTTTCATAGATTCACAATCACACAACATTCTCTCTATGTACTATCTAGAATTAGTGAACATCACAAGCTTCATGGGCTTCACCTTGGCAGGTAAGGTCAGGTATGCTTTCTATTTTCCTTTATCCTAGTATTTCACTTTGATGCATCACTAGAATAAAGGGGGGGAAATGTAGTCATATAAAATGCAAGAATTGATAACTTGAGCATGGATAAAGACACCTAATCCTTAGGTCCCTCTTTATTTCTATCATGACCATCTTAGCCTTAATTTTGTTAATTCCCAATCATCCATATCCTTCTAGACTTGACCCCAACTGAGCCAGGACCCTATCTTCATGACTAATCCCCCCAGGTCTTATCTACATATGACAATAACATCAAAGTTGGATTATAACACTAGATCCTAGGGTGTCCCCTTTTTATCATTCTTATCCAATCACATTCTGATCCTAGGTTATCATTTTTCTTTGATTCCTCTTGTTTGTTATGCTGACCTAGTTTGGTTTCATCTAACTCATAACCATTAGATCCCTATAAAATCCCATTCAAATATAATTTGTAAAGGGTTGGAAAATATCATGTAAGAAAGAAATAATATAAGCAAGACCACTCATGCAATCTTCCCTATTCTCTACATAAAACCATCCCATACAATTTTATACCAATTCAAGACCTTACACTAGTCCCTAGTTTTCTCAATCATACCAAATTTTGTCATTTCTTGAATTTCATTCACTTTTTCACCAAGCACTCTTAAAGAGAGAACTACATAGGTCTTGATACCTCTTCATATTATTGTTATGTAAGCAATGTTACCACACACGAGGTGTGAAGTGCATCTAGTGTATCTTACACACACTAACCCCTTTTCCCCATTTTCCAAAGTTTCTTTAAATTGCGTAAAAATATAAGTACAAAAAGAATTAGATCTATAGGGATCTCTATTGATGGTGAATACCTAAAAATTGGTACATATACACACACTAAGTAGATGAACAAAACCCTGAAAGCTTAGATTTTGAGGACAACAATGCTAGGGAAGGACTATAATGTTGGACCCAAGGGTGTCAAGTTTCAACGTTCCTATCTAATAAAAAAATGAAGTCGATAATCCTATTTTTGATAGTTTCCTAACCCTATAAACAAATTTTTAGACCCTACCTCAGTCAAAATAGTCCATAATAAGCTAAGTTTAGTTTTCTCTCTCTCATTCCTATTTTTAGAAAAGGTATAATTGTAATTTAATTTCACAAATCAATGGATTTAATTAGGAATATTATCATCTATCCTACTCAGACTTGTTTATTAAATATGGATAAAACTCAAATATTCCCAAAATTATTAAATCACATTGCATTCTATCTGACATAGACATTTCTAAAGATCAACCACCAATTTTTTGTTGAGACAATTAGGGTATGTTAAATATTCTTAAATTTTAATTATTTAATTAGAGAAACAAACACATTTAGGTCTAGTAACACTATATTTGATAACATGTCTTGAACCACAACATTTAATTCTAGTACTGCCCAATAGATTCATAGATAGCATATATACTCACCAAATGACTTGGCAAGGTGATTTTTTTTTTCTTTAATTTTTATTATACATTTTTAGAATCAATGTGATAAAGGGTGGAATGTTATCATATCAAGGTGTGTTAAGGATTTCAATTAATCCATTATTTCATAAGAGGACCAAAAACATTGAGGTCTAGTGCCATTATAATTGAGAACAAGTTTTCAACCACTACATTCAGCTCTAGTACTACCCAGTAGATTCACAGGTAGTAGATATACTCATAATGCCACTTGGAAAGGTGAAATTTGATCTATTTTTGGGGTACATTTTTAAAAATACTATAATAAAGGTAGGAATGTTATTGTGGCATTGATATTACATTGTCTAGTTTTACTGTAAGTTATTAGTTAGGTGCATTGGTTATATGTCTATTAACCTGGTAGTTTGAGATACATAACTAATTTTTTTATTATATATAATCTCTTCCTCCCTAAGAACTATACATCAAAACTTGTTCTTGTCATATGACTCTATTTGGAATGAGTGTGAGTTAAAAGAGTGTGTAGTTAAATAGAGTTGTAGACCTCTTATTTCTATCAAAACATATTAGGATCCATCAACATTACAGATTATAGATATGTCATCATCACATAACTATGACCATGTATTTAATCTAGTGAAAACAAGTAGAATATTAATAATTATGTACTATTTATTATCACTGGTTATCTTCATGGTGCCATTAATAGTTTTTGGTGACACAAGGGATAATTTTGTAGTTATTACAGAAGAGGATAATGAAGAGGGAATAAATTACTAATTATGTTGGTATTGTATAGGAAGATTAATAGATGGCTTCACTAGTAATATATGTATCAAACATTGATTATCACACTAGGTTTGTGGTATTCACCAAAACTTGGATTTGATGATATCCTACAAAAAATTTAGATGTATGGTTATTTGAAGACATTGAAAACAATGGGAAGATATTGCACTATTGAAATTTGGTTCTTGCAAAAAATATTCAATTGCTCAAATATCATGAGAGGCCACTAAATAGGAATATATGGAAAGTTCATCAGTCAAAGCATGAAATTATTTTTCCTACTATCAATATTACAATATATCATAGTGTTTATTTGGATTTAAAGTAAAATTTATGTTGACAAACATATATGTCATAAATTTTAACAAAACTCTTTGATTTTTTATGTGGAACATATAAATTTCATTTTTAATTAATTACTATATATTTTTTTAGGTTATTGATGCCAAATAAGCTTCGACCTTTACATGATTGTCATTGTTAGTAAATAATTTCATATTGTTGAAGCTAAGAGAACATTAATAAAATTACTTAGTTAAAACAAATTAAGGACATTGTTGAGGCTAACATGGGAACTAGGTTTCTCAACTTGGAATGATAAGTAGACAATAAACTATCCCTTGATGTTATCCACAACCCCAATAATGTTGGAAATGAAAATTTCCTTCCATGAAACACAAGAGGTGGAGTTATATAACTACTACTTCAACATTGACAACAATTATTTTCAATATTTTGAAACTCATGAATAGTTGTGAAAACATGCATATAGATTTCATGGTTGTGTTAAAATGTGTTCTTTATAGTATTTATATACATGATTAAAGTGATACATTTGAAATTAGAGGTTTTGGAGGATTAAATTCTAGTTGGAACTTAATAACTTGTATTTTAACTAGAAAAAAGTTGCATTATAGGACCTATTAGTAAAAATTGTACCACATATTCATATTTAAGGTTATATAGACATTCTATAGCATGAAATTATATGGATTATAAATGCATGTGAAGGTTCTTCTAATTCATCCAATTGACTTACAGTTATCATTTTATGCACATATGAACTTAGGATTTAGATCTACATTTTTCTTGTATTGGGAATGAAATTATTGAGGCATGAAAATATGGTTGGTATCTAAAATAGGTGTGGCTAAAGGGAAACATCCTATTCCTAGATTTCATCTAACACCCATAAGTGTTGGGAGTACCAGTTATGAGCCATGAAACATCAAAAGTGGAGTTTTCTAACTATCACTTTAACTTTGACAACATTTATTATTAATAGTGTTTTTTCGATCCAAAATACTAGTGAAAACATGATTTAATGTGGGTTTATATGTTGAGGTCATGGTACCACATGTAATTTTATATCCAAATGTGCTATAAATGATGGATTAATAATTGGAGCTCAAGGAGGCATAAATGCAAGATAGAGCTCAAGAGCTTGTCTCTTCACTATAAAAAGTTACATTTTAGGAATTATTACTATGAATTATCCCATGGATTAGTATTTAAGGTTAAGTTAACATGATATACTATGAAATTAGATATATATTTTTATTTATTTTAATGTTCTTTTGGTTCATCCAAATTGATTATAATTTCTATTTCATGCGCATCTAATGTTACACAAAAGATTGCATTTTTATTTCATTAAGAAGGTTGTTATTAAGGGAATAATGGGTGGTGGGTATATGGAAAGGGCATGATAATATTATAATAACCTATTTATATATGTTATATTTGACCTTGGATGTATTTTTGACACCAAGTTCTAGACACAAAGCACCAAAAGAGAAGTTCTTTAATTGTTTCTTCAACTTTGAAAACATTTATTGTTAGCATTTTTGTTCACCTAAAAAATAGTGAAAACATGATTATGTGTGTATTTGGATGTAAACTTCCTTGTATAGTGTTTAATTTTCCTATCTATACATGCTTTAAGTAATGGATTTGCACCTAGAGGTCCTAGAGGCATAAATTGTAGTTAGAGCTCAAGAACTTATCTCTTCACTTTAAGAAGATGCATTTTAGAACCCATTAGTAAGAATTGTGCCATAGATTGGTATTGAGGGTTATATTTACATGATTGAGGGTGAAATTATTGGTATTGTAAACACATGTGAAGGTTCTTATAGTTTATCCAAATGACTTATGGTTTTCTTATGCAATTTGATGTTAGGCTTTAAAATTACATTTTTATTGTATTAGGAAGGGCACTTATGAGGCCAAAATGGATGGTCATTATAACAATCAAGCATGATCCCTGTGTGTGTGTGTGTGTGGTTGTAATGCCATTTTCTAGACATGAAGCATAGAAAGAGGATTTCTCTAATTATCACTTCAACTTTGACAACATTTATCGCTAATGTTTCCACACTCCTAAACAATAGTGAAAACATACTTTCAAGTGGATCTAAACATTGATATCATAGGATAATTTTTAGTTTGTGTATCTATATGTGTTTGAAGTGATGAATTCTCACCTGTAGGCCCTAGATGCATAAATTCTAGTTAAAGATCGAAAAAAAGTTTCTTCACTATAAAAAATTACATTTTAGGACTTGTTAGTGCAACTTGTACTATACAATGTATTAATTTTTACATTATCTTGCTTTAGTTCAAAATCATAGGGATTTAACATGTAAGTGAGGGTTCTTTCAGTTCATATAAATGACTTACATGTTCAATTTTATGTACATTTCAAGTTAAACTTAAAACTACATTTTTATTGTATTAGGAAGGGCACTCTTGAGGTCAACATGGGTGGTGGGTATCTCTACCAAACATAATTGAAGGCCATGAACATATTATTATAGGTTATCCACTACCTTGAATGTGTTATTAAATCTAGTTTCCAACCATGAAACACATTTATAAAAGTTATCTAACTACTACTTAAACTTTGAAAATATATGTTGTTAGTGTTTTCATCATCTTGAACATTAGTGAAAACATGCTTCTAGGTGTATTTTGACATTGAGGTCATGATATCATGTGTAATTTACCTATCTATACATGTTTAAATTCATGCATTTGAAATTGGAGGTCATAAAGGGATGAATTATAGTTGAATTTTAACAACTTATCTATTCACTATAAAAAATTTATATTTTAGGACCCATTATTACAATCTACACCATAAATTGGTCCAAAGGTTACATTGACATGAGCCAAAGTGAAATTTTATATATCTATATGTATGTCAGTATTTACCTATGTAGGTACATACATACATATATATGTATACATGTGTGTAAGTATACACACATATCTCTTTATCTGTGTATATACACATAGAAACACAAATGTGTGTGTGTGTGTGTGTGTGTGTGTGTGTGAGAGAGAGAGAGAGAGAGAGAGAGAGAGAGAGAGAGAGAGAGAGAGAGAGAGAGAGAGAGAGAGAGAGAGAGAGAGAGAGAGAGAGAGAGAGAGAGAGAGAGAGATGGAAAACTTAAGTGTATTTGACAGGGAGATAACAAAATCCTAGAAATGAAACATAATATCTATAACCACCAAAATATTCCAATTTCATAGGAGACTTGATAATTGTAATATTTTAATACATCAAAGTGTAAAAGAAGAGTCTCTAAGAGAAGGAAAAAATCTAAAGATAAGTATATATACCAACATCACTTCAAGCTTACATTGTTTAATGCAAGTTTGCTCCAAGAAGAGGATAACCTTTCTAAAAGGTGGAAGCATCAAACAAGAATTCAAAACATCTCCAAAGAGAGAACATCCCAAAGGAGGATGTAGAACGTAACCACTTCATTAAACTTACTCAAGTAAAATGTATAAATGCATCTGAAGAAGCTATAAAAGAGATGAGTATATAATTATTTGTTTCAATTGTACATATTATATAAGTTTTGTATGTTTATAAATTAGATGAATACAAAATGTGAATAAAAAGCCCGAAATTATATTAATCTAGTGTAGAAAGAGTATCAAAATTATATTAGTGATAAATGGTGTACCTGAATCATGAGAGTCACTTCATAGTAATATATGAATATATATCCAACATTATACTATTTTATCCCATATAAATTCCATAATATCACATATCGAAATATTGTAAGTTAGTTTTAATAGATTACATGAAAAAAATATTAAATATGATCATATCTAACTATGGCCATACAACCATCAAATTTAGTTTTGAATTAATAATGTGAGCCAAATTGTCTATATAAAGATGATCACAACAAAATGTGAACACACACACACGTACGCGTGTATGTACACACACACATATCTATAAAATCCATAAATACATATAAAATAATAACATAATAGAATATCTGATGAATGCCATATACTCAAACAAAAAATTAAATTAACACAAACTTTATCATATATACATACAAATAATTACATCATCTAAAAAACATAATACAATTCTGGGTGAATATCATGTATGCATACCATGCAAAAAATGAATATATTTCCATATATGCATACAAACATGTATATCATCTAAGACATCCTAACCATTAAATATTCTCCCTTTATTTTCCTTATTTGAACAATGCTCTGCTAATGATGCATTACTAATAGATGGAGATCCTTTAGATATATTAAATTCCACTAATGTATTACCATGGATCCTTTTACTCTCATAAGTCACCTGTAGATTAACCTATTGAAATACCTATATTATGATAAAATATACATAATATACATGCAACCAAGTTAAGAAATTAATTTTAAAATATAATATAAAAACACTTTAAGAATATACTTACTAAAATCTTGTGGTCATCCAAAATTTGTGTCTAACACTCAATATGGTCAGTGATAGGTTGAGGTGAACAAAAAATAAAGTGAAATGGTGATAAAACACAATAATATGACATAATAATCAATTAAATGGAATTATTAGATGTTATCAGATAACCCTACATAAAAAAGGCATTCACATAAGTTATATTTTCTCAACTAGTTAGTAAAATTAATAAAATAAATATATATTTATAATTCAAATTAGAAGTTAACATGTACCTCAATAAAAATATAAACCCAACTTTAGATACAAAATGGCCAAATGGACTTGGGAATAAAATAAAGAAATAGTGTACTATTTAATAGTAGTGTACTTAAATTTTTAGATCCACTATAAATAAATTTCAAATAAGCTATTGCATAACATGCATTATTCACACAAGGGAACTAAATTAAGGAATCAAAATATTTGTAGTGGTGTTATAGGTAGAAATTAAAATATTGAATACTTAGAAACACTATGAAGAAGAGATTATAATGAATAAACTTGTGACGTATTAACAAAAGATTGAAAAGGTGAAGGAATACCCAAAATATGAAATTAGAAGAAATAAATGGAATAATATATATTTTTTAAAATGGGAGAAATACATCATTATAAATTGAAGGATAGTCTCTATAAAGTTGATTATTATAAAAATCATTCAAAGATCCAATATTCACACTATAAAATATATAAGACTAATTAAGTATTCTTAGGCTAAGGATTTTATCTTTGTATATTTTGAAACATCTCCCACATGTAATTTTAATTCACATCACTATCATTCAAATTTTAATTTTGACATGTATGATTGTTGGTCAAGAGCATAGATCTATATAAATAAAAACATGTACACATAATATAATATTAACTCAAAATTGTATATGTATATGTGAACACTATCTTAGTAACATCAACATTTGCAATAGTATATGGCCTAAAAATTCCTTGTTCATATGTAAACATTCATTGGAACAAAAATATAGTAGTGGACCATGAAGATGATGACAACATCTCCTCCTATAACATAAAAACTTACATATATATTACTAAATTTCTATGTAAATTAATTACTAGCTTTTAAATTCAAATGTAACTAAAATTTAGCTTGTAAAATATAAAAGACACAAGCATATGTGTATTGATTTATATATGCACAAAAAATGTTTGTGATAAAAACTCATCACTCAAAAGTATTTCATCTAAGCCCTTAGAAGAACCACCTTCATAATCTAAAGATCTAGCTCATATAACATCACAAAATCTACAATTGTGAGGTCAAATATGCACACTATTTAAAGTATCTCTATCATCAATCTCAAAATCCTACTCTTATGATAAAAGAGAGTGTCATTAAATATACTAAGCACATGTGAAGTGTTAATATGAGCAACTTGATTCACCATAGAGTGGAATTCAGGTTGAAGTGGCTTTGGGTAGGGAACCTTAGAGACTTCTTAGGCCCATGATGTACACCCAGTCTATCCTATATAGATAATTTTCCTTAGCCTTGAAACTCTAAGTAGTAAAAATCTTTAAGAATATTATTGAGGACAAATTCATAGTAGAGTTTCCTCAAAAAATATAATGGGACCTTATGGTTGTTACATGGGGGGTAATCAAAAACCATCCACCTTCTATCTGCAAAATTATTTCTAATCAAATTATACTATTATCAATCGGTTATAAAGTATTTTGTGGATAGCAAAAAGGGTGCATTGGTTGTTGGGTCAATGAACAAGGCATAGGTTAGGTCTTTAGATATTTATTTATCCTTCAAATCACATGCTGACAATTTTTAGCATAGTAATCCCTACATCTATCCCTATATGAATCCCATTTATCAAATTGACTCATTCTTGATTCAACTTGACCTAATATTGACTCTAGGGTATTGGCCAAATAGGTATAATTGGTGTTGTTTCAAGTTGTTTCCCTCATTCTCATAAGTGTTTATTCAATTTATATTTGTTTTCAACCTATTTCAAGCAAAGTCCTCTTGACTACCTTGGGGTTCTTGTGTAATTATAGGAGGGCTAGGATGGTTATGAGGGTTAGGAGGTTTAGAATAAGAGTTAGTAGGCTATTCTCTTTTAGTTGAATGTGATGTTCAAATAAGAATGGGTTTTAATGATAAAATAATGAAAATAAAAAAGTTCCTAAATGTTGTGCTAATAGGTTTAGTCTTTGATTACTTACCTCCCCTCCTCGATGGCATTGTTAATTCATCAATGTAATGGGTGATCATAGCATGTTTTATCCTTGTCTAATAACAATGTGATTGTGTTTTATTATATATAAGGGAAGAGAAAGTATTAAAATAGGCAAGAATGATAATTTATATAGGGTTGGACCTATTTTTTTCAATTTAATATAATACATACATTATATACACTATACATAATGCGTACATGTTATAATACATACACATTATTATATGATGATCATAAGCCTAAGATTTAATATCACATATATGTTATTCACATTATGCATATGCGTGATTTATATAACACATAGACATTAGGGTAAATATTCACAAAATTATACCCAACTCCATACATACATACATACATACATACATACATACATACATACATACATACATAGATACATATGTAGATACACACACACACACACAGACATTTATGTGTGTTTATGCTGATATATGTATATATGTACGTATACATGTGTGTGTGTGGGTGGGGGGTAGATATACATATACATATGTTTACAAAAATTGAGCACTGGTTTATGAGATTACAAAAAGTGATATTTAACAAGATATGGGAATTGAATTTTAGAAACAAAGGAATTCAAAAGAAATTTAGAAATATTATATTAAAATTACCAGTATTGCCTAATATATTATCATGAAGAACATTTTAAAAATCAGGGTTTCATATAATTAAATGAAACATGTTATAAAGAAATGCATGTAATACTCAGAGATTGATGAAGTGTTTGATGGTTGTGAGAAAAATGAATTATTAGGTTTTCAACATATTCAATGGATACCATATATGTATGGATACAAATTATTAGTTTTGCAATTAAATTAAATAAGTGTAGTGCCACTAATGGACATGTCTATTAAAATCAACCAGAAAAGGCTAGACATGTAATTAAAAATATATGGTTTTATTAAGTTTTATATATATATATATATATATATATATATATATATATATATATATATATATATATGGGTTTAGAGTCCAAAGATAAATTATAAAGAAAAGGGATCTCCCTAAGGATATGGTGGTTTGTCTCAATGTGAATGTGATGTAACATAAATTTGATTTAATAAAATGGACCCATCATACTATCAATTAATTAATTTTTTATGTATGACATGGATTGAATAAAACCATCATTAAAGCTAATATGAAATCATGATTAGTGTTGTTTTCATAGAACACTGAGTCTCTAGATTAAGACCATTTGGAATAGAGGTAAACTCTTAGAATGTTAAAAAAAATTCACTTTTCCATTTATCTCTTAGATATATTAGGAACATATAATGGGAAATTATGTAATGGTGGCCTACTAATTTCAAGCTATATTTCACAAAATCAGGAGGATTTATCATACCAAAAAAATGATAAAATCATATGCTTGTTCCATAGATAACTTGAAAGTAATGTATGCACTCTTTGGGAAATCGTTTTGGCTTTTATTGAACTATCTGATTTTATGAATTAGTGTCATCACATGAAATATCATAGAATAAATGAGTTGGATTTTACTAAATTATATAAGGATGATCTCAAGAGGGACTGATTTCTTTACATGAATATGTCTAGATAACATTATTTTAAATACAATCTATTGATTTTTGTCATTTATTCAAATGAATCGGCCCAAAACCTCAAAGGCACAAAAGCAGATAGGTGTAACCATTAAGTGAAATATTTTGATCTTAAAATAAATTAACCTAAATTGAAGGTAAAAATATTTAATTTAAAATTTTGTGAGATCTATGTATCCCTTGTCTGGTCTAGAATCTACAACTACAACAAAGAAAAAGTGTGGTTCCTAAAATTGGACACCAAAGTAAATATATGAAGGAACTACCTCAACCCTCTCACCTTTATATATATATATATATATATATATATATATATATAGAATCCATCAATTTTATTTAATCATTAAAAAGCTCATGAATATCATAAAATAAAGCTAGGATATTATATTTTCTTTAGAGACTCATAATTGAGAGAGACAAAAATAATGTCATATCCATGTATAATAGAAATGAAATAGATGCTCGAACGAGTAAAAAGCCACTAGGGAACCTAATGTATATGAAATTATTTCCTCTATCCAGTCAATGTAGATTATATAAGTGTAAGAGAGAGTGTATTTTTTTAATTTAACATATAGTACTAATGTATATAAAAATATTTGTTCTATTTATTCAATGTAGAGTTCTATAAATGTAAGAGGTGTATTTTTTCAATTTAACATGTATGGTACTTTACAAATCTGGTGTAATACAATCTCTCACTCTACCTTACCAGTAATTGCCTTATAAATTGTAATTCCACTTGCAAAACAACCAAGGAAAGAAGACCCAAGATCTTATGCTTGGTAAGTAGAAACATTGAGGGACTATTTCAAATTCCCTTCGCACGTTCATATAAAAACAATGTACTAAATTTTTAATTTTCTTAGCTTCTTTAATTATGGTGTTCTTCAAGGGAACACATAATGAATTGTACATTAATTCCTCCTAGAAGCTATTTTTAATTATTTTTATTTAACTCTTTATCTTTGACGATTTGGAGATATTCATCTTTAGAACTATGTTTAAATCTTATTTGAGGTGTTTCCAACTATGATATTGAGGTAATTTATAAAATTATTTTTGTCCGATGAGTTATATAAGAGATCTAAAAGGATGAAGAGTAATGCATAAAAAATTAATTAAAATAAGTTTATAATATAAAACACTAATACTTTTAGGATAGTTTTAAATAATTAACTTTAAGGCTCTCAACATCATGAAATTTGTTAAGAGTGAAGCTTATGTATGAAATGCATGATTAGGAAATTGGAGATTAAATGGTAATGAATAGGGGCTTGGTGACTTGATTGATTGGATGATTTGGAAAATTGTAAATGTTATTAGTGCACTAAAACTAGGTACGGAGATCTAATATTTCACATAATGATTTATTACTAGATAAGAGGCTCGAAAATATTTTTAGAGCGAACCAAATTTGCTTGAAAATAGTTTTGTGCTTTTTCACCTTAAGATAATTCTGCATTTTCCTTCTAATAATGCGCTTACAGGATTTACACATTTTTTGTCGACTTGCAATGTCTGGATTCATGACGATATGTTTCATTAGGCTGCAATTGTTTGTGTAATTAGAGTCATACTAAGATTTACAAGTAAAGTGACCATTTCTAGGAATGTCTTAGTGTACATCGAATGGGTGAAAATGTTTAGCATGAAAGGCTAACTAATCTTGGTGAAGTAGAGATGTCGCGGAATCAGATCATGGGTTTATAAAACATTTTATGTTTATTTTGAAATAATATGTGTATTGTTCATTGAGATAATGATTAGAATGGATGATCGATTGACGGTATATTGGAAGGGATGATTTGAAGGATAGTATTTGTAAATATAACTTGAAGGATATTTCAAATATTTGTCTTACATGTAAAATAAGACTACCAACAAGAATTTAATCCACAATAGAAGATGCATTTAAAAAAAATTGAAGTATGTAGGTCCTCTAGATTTTATAAAAGGACCAGTTTTGTTTAAAAAATCATCGAAGTATTCTAAGCTAACCAAGAATTCTACATATATAATATTTTATTCTTTAACTCAGATAAAGGAATGTAGGTAATCTTGTAAATAAATATCATTCAATCATAATCCGGTTAGGGCAGATAAAGTAATGTAACTAATCTTGTAAATAATTTTTATTCAATTATAATCGTGAAAAGATCGTGTCTTCCTATTTATCTCATATATGTCTTTTTATTTGTCTCTTATATTTTTATAGAGAAAATCATCTCCGATTTTTAAATCAAAATTTTATGACTATAGTGAGAAGAAAAGTGAGCCATCACAATTAACACTATTACTAAGAACATATGTGAGACTTGAATTTTAACCTCTGAAAGCGAAGATAAAGAATGGCATGGTTATTTAGAAATTTAGAAATTTATTACTATAATTCTTTAATATATCTATTAAAAGAAATCAAAAATTAAATTAAAAATAACATATATAATATATCTAAAGAAGAATAACAATAGAATTTATTAATTTTTCTCTTTATTAAATTCTTTTACCAAATAATATAAAAAATTTCGTTAAGTAAAATAGTAATTGCCTTCTTTTGTTTTTTGGGTTGGGAAGAAAATGTTTGATATGCTGGGAAAATAAATAAATAAATAAAAATACACTGCTTATGTTAGAAGATGATAATACAGAAATGGAAAGAGTGCAAATCCACTCTTACAAGTGTCCCTCGTGACATAATTCATGGTCTACCAATACTGCAGCACCCCACCACTTATATTCATTTATTGACGAAAACATTTGCATGGCGATTACTATACTGAAGGGTATCAGCTGATTTACATTGGAAACACCACTGAAACGATTATACTCCATAAAATATTGTTATACAATGGAAATAATTTCCAACAAATTCAATTTTGTATTATATAAACACATTTATACATATATAAAATAACATTTGTAATTTTCTAACCTAGCCATAAAATTGAATCATAGGTTAGGTTATAAAGTTAAATTTTGAAGGCTCATGGCTGCTAATCCACATTCAATATATATTTACTTTTTTTCAAATTGAAAAATGCATTCACCGTGTTAAATTTAAGGACAAGTTGACTGTTTTACGTTGAAATGTTTGCCGTGTTAAATATAGCGACATGTTAAGTGTTTTCTGTTGATATTTTTCTGAACATACTGGTAACAAAATATTTTAGGTAAAAGTAGTGGCATTGTTAATTAAAATTATAGATTTTATTTTATTTATATCTTATATTGTAATTTCTAGGTTCATGACTATAAGGAAAGGAAAATATTTAATTTTATCATAAAATATTGAAATTTAAAGTAACTAATTTTATAAACCTATTTTAAAATTGCATCTGTACTTCATGAGAAGTTGAATTCTTTTCATATTGAAACCAATTTTATTGGTTCTACAGTTTCTGAATTTCGCCAACTCAAGAAAGCTTCAAGGTTCTGGAAAAACAAAGCTCAAATTGAAGCTAAAAATCATGATGATAAAGAGACGTGCCAATTTTGTGAAGTCATGTACGTTACGGTGGTCTCAAATCTTAAGAGTGAAAAAATATTAATCTTAATTACAATGTAATTTGTTGTATTTCCATTCTCACTTTCTAAAATACCAAACATTCTTCTTCTTTCCTATTATTTTATGCTCATTTCGCAATGATTCTGTGTCAAAGCGTGCAACACATCAAACACTTTAAACCCCATAGCTTCATATAGAGATGAAAAATACTCTTATAACATTTAAAAATTTATAATAAAACATACCAAAAGAAATGTCCAATTAATTAAGAAAATGTCAAAAAAATAATATGTAAAACAATTTGCTATATACATAAAATTAAAAGTCGTCAAGAAAAACACATATAAGGTTAATTTGTTTAATGAATGTTCAAAACAGCCTCATAAACACCACTCCTGTTGATATGTAAATAATATAAATCCTTTCTTCGTAGGTAGAGACAGAAAATGAAACGCTGATTTAAAAGATACAGTATAGGAATATAGACCACACCCTACGTGCTTCAGAATACAAAGATGGAAGGTAAAGCTAAATTCCGACAACATATATATGTCATGTTATTTAAGAGTAACATCCTTTCTTATATTAAACAAATAAATCACTTCACATGAGAATTGTGGGGGATTTCAGTTAGCCCACACAACTTTGTTTAAAATTGTTAAGTTGAATATAATATAGAAGCAAAAACATGATCGCTCAACTTACAAGCACATATGTGAACAATGAAATAAACATTGTAAGCATACTTTTAAATATTCTTAAATTACTTGTTAAGCCGGAGGCTTATTTGAGAGGGGCGAAGCCCCAAGATTCGTCTCATAAGAGACAAGAATTCGAATATGCCTTTTAAACCCATTAAATGGTGACACGTAAATGTTAAGCAGTGTATGAGTTTTCAAAGGCATTTCCGTGTCAATTCCGAGGGAAAGAATGCCAGGGCGTCTATCTCAGCCTGCACATAGATTGGTTTGGCAAGACTAACAATTAAGCCTGGCAATGTCAGTCTTACAGATCTCTCCAAGTAACAACATCATCGATAATAATATGCTTGTTGTTCTCTCTAGAATTCAATTCGGTTAGCAGGGTAAATGCAACCTCCTTCTGATTTCACAAATGGCAAGGAAGACGCAAATAAGTCAGCCGAGACTTGACCGTGAAATGATGAATATGAGCCGCACATGATGCTCTCGCTGTCACCCCGCACATGAAATGCGGTCTTGAGCGCCATCATGGAGCGGCCAACCACGTATCCGTACTCAACCAAAGGGACCCCTGTGCCACCATTATTCAAGTTCTCCATCGTACGAAACCTAAGTGCCCCGGGCAAGTCTTTAAGCGGATCTACTGCACCCCAATTATCAGAAGTCGTTCTATCAATGCATGGCCTAGCCTATTTTTTCATTTAAATGTTGATTTGTCACGTAAAGATGCATTGCATAGAGTTCAGCCGAAAGCATTGCCACATAATAATAAACCTAATATTTGGCATTGTTGATGATGATGATGATGATGATGATGATGATGATGATGATGATGATGATGATGATGATGATGATGATGATGATGATGATGATGATGATGATGATGATGATGATGATGATGATGATGATGATGATGATGATGAATTATATTATATTATGTTATAATTATAATTATAATATATTATATGCAGGAGTGTTTCAAAAAATAGAATTTTCTATTCTTTGTCTAATTAGTTTCATAGTTGTACAGTTTCATCTTATTATTACCATCACGACCTATTACATATACAAATAAAAACGCTAAGACAATGAATTCTAATGTTTGTAATGTGTAAAAAATAATTGCATTCATAAGGAAATGGAAGGTGCAAGTAATGCCAAAAGGGAAGTTTTTTTTTTTTTTTTTTTTTTTTTTTTTTTTTTTTTTTTTTTTAATTTTTAAAAGGGTTAATATATTGGGAACAAGAACGAATGGAAGCAATAAGATAGATTCTGGTATCTCAATATCTTGTCACCATATTATCGCTATTGCATCATTTATTCAAGTCACACATTAGACATAGAGTTCTATTGGAATCAAACCAACTCTCATGACATCCTTGTCCACCCTTAACAATAGAAAATGAGAAATCAAAGCATTACCACCCTACAAGCTATCGAACTCTTTGTCATGAGTGATGCAGGCCATGTAAATGCAACTCCTACCATGAATTAAGGTTTGTTGTACAATATGCCCCCTTGGAATATGGTATCACAAAAAATAGCATGTCATTACTACTCACCATTACTGTCAATGTGTGTTGAAATATTTCACCACTTTCATGTTATTTATTGCCTTACCCTTTCTTCTTGGGGTTCAAGTTTGGTGTTTACGTATGTTTTCAGTCCTAATTTCACTCATTAGTACTCCTCACCCACTTCACTCATAAGAACTTACAAAAAAAAAAATCAAAATATAAAGACACTTCCTTGTGTCATATGACATTGGCACAATTTTTCTTAAGAGTGTCAATGCATCTAATATAATAAATTAGGAGAGACACTCTTTCCTATATTTGATGATGTTGTGATAGGGATGGGGACACAAAATGTGGTTTAATTCCTTATAAATAATAATACCACTTGCATGGCTATTGGGAGGCTTCTTACGAAAAAATATGGAACTATGTTTTAGAATCCATGTGCGACACATTATCTTGATTTGTCTTTGGAAGACAAACAATATTATATGGGTGAAAGAGGTTTTCCAAAGGGATAGATTTTAAATCGGTAGTTGTACCTCAATTGAAAGGGTGGGGAAGGGAAAGGCCATACAGAACATGGAAGTGGTGTAATATTCTTAGTGAGTTGGGTGGTGATGGTGGTGGGAAATGACTGAGTATTTAAAATGATAGAGTAGATGAACCCTAGGAAGATACATGTTCTAATTTCAGTGACATGTCACCCCTATTAATGAAATTTTTAGCATGGACAAATAAAAGCCAAAAGATTGGCTCTGAGACCTCAATATCTTATCCCTACATCAATGGCATTGTATTATTGACTCAAGCCACACATAAGACATGGATCCCTTTAGTAATCAAATCAACACTCATGGCATCCTTATCTACCCTTAACAATAAAAGAATGCTATTTAAAGATGCCACCACCTTGCAAGCTATATGCCCATTTAGATTTCTCAAAAATCTATTGTCATTTATTCCTGTCATCTATTGTAAATTGCATTCCCATAAAACAAAGTCATTGGTAAATTATGAAAAATTTTCCATCCCAATAGGAATAATACATAACTCGATCTACAACTGTAGGTATTGCAATGATGTCTACGCTCATCATGAAATTCTACTTCAACAAGAAGTTATCCGTAGAGGTTGGAGTGATCTTCACTTCTTCTTGGGCCTAACATGTATTGTTTAAGGAATTTGAGAAAAACCTTGAAAAATCCATTTTATGCATATCTTACAATCAAAGCATTCCATTAGACCAAATTTATTTTACACATCTTAAAAAATTCTTGTACCTTTTGTATGCTTCCATATTTTGAATACATGTCTATCAAGGTATCTCTAATGCCTCCCATGAATTTACAAGTGCAACAAGGTCATATGAAGTTCCCCAATATTACAACTATGACATAGGCCTAGATAAACATGGTATTTCTTGTGGCTATATACAACAAATCTTGATTATAATGCAATGTAAAAGATTTTATGTAGAACCAATTCTAGAAAACTATTCATTTAATCAAATAGACATAGAAATTTTATATTAAATGCATAGATTCATTCATATATTCAATGTGTACACATAGATATCATGGATTCTTTGTTGGCAGAATTATAGAACATCTAACAACAAACATCTCTAATATCTTCTTGTAGATATTCTACCATGCACTGATGTTATTAGGAGTAGAAGAGGGGAGGAATGGTGAAGCTTTGGATGAGAATTTCTAAAATAATTATAGAATTATGGAGCGATACAAATCATTCTAAAAAAAAAAACCATGTCTCACATGCATTTATTGCATAGAGAATGTGCCGGTTGGACAAGGAGAGATCATGGCCTAGGATGACACTTATCTCTATGTAAAATTGGCTAATGCCAAAAATAGCACCTTCCATGCACTGATTAAATAACATTTCAAAAAAACCATCTTAAAAAGATTCCAAAGTTTTCTTTTAAAATTAAAAGTTTATATTTATTTATTCGAGGTAAATTATTAATCTAATACCATATTTGATACCCCCATGAGTCTAATTCTATTAACTCTTGTCACACGATCATAATAACATTTGTATATAATTTGTAATAGTGACAAATAAAGTGATTTGGGTAGTGATGATGACAGGGATTGACAAGGTATTTCAGAGGATATTGTACACTAGAGGGCCCATATCATACACATGTCCCGACTTCAAATTAGTTGTTGGATTCACATGAGTTGCACCCATTAGAAAGGGGTTTTTGGCTTTCAAGGTGATAGCATATTTTATTGACGGTTTTCTATTTGATTATAGAAGGACTCCACATCTGATGTGTGAAATGAATCAACAATGTAATTATACTGATGTGGGGAATGTAAATTGAGGCTCTGAAGTCTATCTTTTTCTTTAGTTGCATTTAAAGTGAGTACCAAAGATTTTTCAATGTGTATGCCACATGGGCACATCATTCTGTTAAAATGTGAATGTTGTGATAGAGGATTCATTAGTTGATATATTTAATATTTATTTAAAATTATCATTATAATATTTAATAAATCTATAATACAAGGTACCTTATATTATATTATATTTATTACCATACATCAAAGGGCCTATATCATAGATGGACCTTAATTTAGGGTGAATGTTTGGATTTACATCACTTACACCCTTTACAAAAGGGTCTTTGCAAGGTGGTAGCATCTTTGATTGGTTGATTTCTATTTTTAACAACCATCCCATTGTCTCCAACATAGACCCAATGAAATCAAATTATTCATGAAGACGTGGAGTACCACTGAGTAGATGATAAGACTCTATGCACCTGTCAGGGCAAGGCTTTATATGAAGACAACAAAACTCAAAACTATGATCATTATCATTTAAATAGAGCACATGAATCATAATATAAATGTATGTGTTGCAATCCTTTTAATTTTTATTCTCTTATGTACTGTGTCTGCACTGTGATGCCAAAGCTAGGTAGAAATCAATTTAGAGTTTGTTGTGTTTTTGTAACTAGTTAGTTAGAAATATTATTATATTTAAGGAAAATAGATATGTTTTGAATCATGTAGAAATACTAAACTAGTGAACTAAAAAATTAGTTTGTCATTTAGATATGTTTCAAATCATGTAGGTTTTTTCTACATTGATATTGAAAGAATACAAAGTTCTTTATTTATTTTATTATTAAATTGATTTCCTATTGATTGGTTGCTATCTTCTCAATGTCTTCTTGCTTAGAATTAGACCAATAACTTGATTGTTTCTATCCACTATCCTTACCCCGTACTATATGTGCATTTTATTTATAACATATGTTATATTGTATTTTTATTTTTTCTTAATTTGTGACACTCACATTGATGATGAAATTTATTTCCCCTATTTTCCTACTTCCTTTTTTTTAAAATATAAATATAGCCTTCAAATAGTGTGCGAAAGACATGTTTAAATGTGAGCATCAAAACCCCTAGTTTCTTTAAATGAGTGATGATTCTTATATTCAAGTTAAAATGTTATAATCTAATTTTTAAATAAAGGTGGGACAATACAAGACTACTATTTGGGTACTCTAATTTATTATTTTTCTTGATCAATGCAATGAACTTCAGATTCTTATTATTTTATTATTATGAAATCAACAATATCAGTAATGTTAGATGTAGAAACCATTAACATCTAGGGAAACTACTTTTATCTAACCTTCATATTTTCTTGCACCATGGGGGCAACTGATAGTAAATATTTTTTTAGCATAGGCTTCTACCATGGTTGTCCTATTGATAACCTAGGTTTTAGGTTTCATTTAGCCAATGTAAATTTTGTTAAAAAATGTTAAGTTGAATAATGCAAAAATATGACCACTTAACTTATAAGCACAAATATGTTAACATTGAAATAAACATTATAAACATAAATAAGTGTCATGATCAGGGGAGGTGGTTGTGGTAGCATACATAGTCATGGTGGAAAATTTGTTATCTTGGTGATGGCTATGGCTACTATGGAGGTCACTTTTGTCAAGCATGTAGACCTAGAGATCCTATGTGTTGATGGATGGATAGTGATTCATTGGTGGTGTATTTTTTTGGGTGATGGAAGTGGTTGTCAAGCCTAATCACCATGTAAATTTAAACTTACTTGGAGTTCAGATGGCTTTCTAGTATTGGATAACTTTCCATTGAATAATAGTTTGTCTTGGCTCATGTCAATTGTTTATTTGGCCTATTGGTTATACTTTTATTTATGACCTATCCATGCATAGCTTTGTCTTTGGTAATATTTGTCCACCTTGGGCCTATTTTGGGTCTATGTAACAATTATTTTTGTTTAATAAAACGGGTGAGGGACCCCATTAACCAACTTAACCAAGCAAAAAATCATTTAGAAACGTTAAAAAGGTTAAAATATTATTTAAAGGAAAATTAAATGATTTTCATTAATTAGATATAGGATTTTTTTTTATTTACCTACAATCCAAATTTAAATTTAGAAGATTAATATGATCATTTGTCCTTGCTATTGACATATGGTGTACTTTGGCTTCTCCACTTTGTAGGCTCTACGATTCACTGGCAGAGTTGCATCAGCCTATGAGTAACCTAGTGGTTGATAGGGAAGGTTGATAGGTTATTAGAATTTATATTTAATTAATGATATTTATTATGATTTTATATATATAGAAACACTATTTAAAACCTACTATTCTTTTTTAATTTTTGTACAGTAAAAAATTAATTTTTTCTATTCAGAGTGGCAGTGAAGAGCTAACTTTTTTGATAGCTTTGTGTGCATAGTTGATGGATTTGGCATTCAACCATTAGGATATGAGTTTAAATTGAATAAATTTCTAAGTTTGACTATGGTGAGAATTTATTTTAAGTGAAAAATAAGTTGCATTGGAACCAAGACAAACTTTTGAAACTATAGGAAAAAAACTTGAAACTCTAGGATGTTTTTTTTAAACTCTAGATGGTTGAAACCATGAGGAATACCTAGGGTTGGATAATTTTAAAAAAATAAATGGATTCACCCAATTTTTATGATTAATTAAAATTAATTTATAATTAACCCTGATTCACAAAATTTGAATATAATAAAGTAGGGTCATACAATGTAATTTTAAATATAAAGTGAAGATAAATGACTAAAATAGACAAAAAAAAATTAGAAACAAACAAAGGTAAACAATGAAAAATATAGATGCACTTAGATTTTATAGTTATCAAGAAAATACAAATAAAAAAGGAATGCAAGAATAGATAAAATTACTAAGCATACTAAGTGTATGCAAAGTGTTAAACTCCACAACTTACTTCACCATAGAGGAGAAGTCAAGTTGAAGTGGATTTTGGGTTGGGATCCTTAGAGACTAATTAGACCCATGATGTATACTTGGCCTATCCTACATATATCATTTTCATTAGACCTAAAAATATATGTAGACCAAATAGTTATGAATCCTTTTGAAGAAAAACTCACAGTAGAATTTCTTCAAAAAATACAATGGGACCTTATGGTTGTTACATGGTGGGTAATAAAACACCATCCACCATCGCTCCCCAAAATTATTTCTAATCAAACTATACTAGTATCAGTGTATTGGGAAACACTTTTTGGATAGTGGAAAGGGTGGATTGGTTGTTGGGTTAATGAACAAGGCAAAAATTAGGTATTTGGATATTTATTTATCCTTGACATCACATGTTGATAGTTTGTCATCATAGTAATCCCTACATCTATCCCTATATGATCACCATTTATCAAATTGACTCATTATCAATTCAACTTGACTTCATATTGACTCTAAGGTATTGACCAAATAGGTGCAGTGCATGTTGGTTGAAGTGCGATCCCTCATTTTTATAAGTGTTTATTCCATTTATATTTATTTTCCACTATGTGAGTCCAAGTCCTCTTGATTGCATGTGTTTTCTTGTGTAACTATAGGAGGGATAGGAAGAAAATGTAGGTTAGGAGGTTTAGGAGGAGAGTTAGTAGGTTGTTATCTTTCAATTGAATGCAATTTTTAAATAAAAAAGTTTTTTAAAAATAAAATAAATAAAATATAAAATTACTAAAATATTGTGGTAATAGGTTTAGTTTTTGATTAATTACCTCCCCTCCTCAATGGCATTTTCAATTCATCAAGGTAACGGGCCATCATAACATGTTTTATCCTCCTTTAATCACAATGTGAATGTGGTTTAGTGTATATAAGCTAATAGAAAATAGTAAAATAGGTGAGAATGATAATGACTGTAGGGTTCGACAAATTTTTTTAATAATTTAATAGAATACATACATGTTATATACACTATACATAATGCATACATGTTATAACACATACACTTTATGCTATTGTGACTCCAAACCTTAGATTCAATATCGTGTACATGTCATAGACATTACACATATACGTAATGTATATAACATGTACATATTATGGTAAATATTTTTAGAATTGTTGACCAACTCCATAAATTTATGCATACATACATATACATACCCATATATCTACACACACACACACACACACACACACACACACACACACACACACACACACACACATTTATACTTACATACATATACATACCTATATATCTACATCTACATACACACACACAAGTGTGTGTGTGTGTGTGTGTGTGTGTGTGTGTGTGTGTGTGTGTGTGTGTGTGTGTGTGTGTGTGTGTGTGTGTGTGTGTGTGTGTGTGTGTGTGTGTGTAAATGAGTGCATATGTATCTAGATCTATACACATATATGTTTAAATAAATTGAGCATTGTTTTAAGAGATTACAAAAAGTGCAATTTAACAAGATATGGGAATTAAATCATAGAAATAAAAGAATTCAAAAGAGACAAATAAATTTAGAAATATTATATTGAAATAACCAATCTTTCCTAAAATATTATCATGAAGAATATTTTAAAAATCAGGGTTTCATGTAATTAAATGAAACACATTGTTATATATAAACACTTGTAATACTCAAAGTGTGATGAAGTGTTTGATGGATGTGAGGAAAATAAATTATTAGGTTTTCAATGTTTTTGATGGTTATCATATATGTATGTAATATAATTATTGGTAATATTTTTACATATACTACCATATATTTAGAAGTATGATGCAATTAAATAAGTATAGTACCATTAAGAGATATGTCTATTAAAATCTGCCAAAAAAGGCTAGATGTGTAGCCAAAATTTTATGGTTTTATTAAGAACTGATTTTATATATAAATCCAAGTACATATCCAAAGAGTACACAAAAATTTCCCCTTCTCACATAATAATGTGATCATTGGAGAAAAAATATATTTGTTTTTTAAATCCAAATATAAATTATAAAATATGCATCTCCCAAGGGATTTGGTGGTTTGTCTCAATGTGAATGTGATGTAACATAACTTTGATTTAGTGAAATGGACTCATCATGATATAAATTAATTATATTTTAATATATGACATGGATTGAATAAAACCATCATTGAAGTTAATATATAATCTTGAGTGGTGTTGATTTTTATTAGAAGATTGAATCTCGTTAGATTATTTGGAATAGAGGTAAGCTTTAAAAATATAAATAAAAACTCCCTCATTTATTTATCTTTTAGATATATTATGAATATACAATGGGAAATTATTTAATTGTGATCTATTAATTTTAAGATAACACATTTGAAAAAATTAGGAGGGTTTATCATAGCAAAAAAAATGATAAAAACATATACTTCATAGAGGACCTGAAACTGATGTATGCATTCTTTGGAAAATCTTTTTGGGATTTATTGACCTGTTTGATTTTGTGAATCAATGTCACCACATGAAATATCATTGAATAAATGAGTGGGGTTTAAGGATGATTTCAAGAGGGATTGATCTCTTTGCATGAATATGTCTAGATAACACTATTGTAAATACAAATACAATCTATTGATTTTTAACATTTATTCAAATGAATGGGCCCAAAAATTGATAAGCATAAATGTAGATGGGTGTAACCATTAAGTGAAATATTTTAATCTTAAGATAAATTAGTCTAAATGGAACATAAAGTTTGTGAGATTTGTGTATCCCTTGTTCGGTTTAGACACTGCACCTATAATGAAGATAATGGATGGTTCACAAAATAAAACAAAGTAAACATATGAAGGGAATACCTCAACCCTCTCATCTTTATAAGTGAAAATAACATATATTTCCTTAATTTTATATATTTATAAAATCTAAAAAAATTATTTAATCAACAAAAAACTCATGAGTATCACAAAAGAAAGCTATAATATTATATTTTCTTTGGAGACTCGTAATTGAAAGAGACATAATAAATAATCTCATAATTTTATATTTTCTTTGGAGACTCGTAATTGAAAGAGACATAATGAAATAAACACTCTAAAGAGTAACCAACCACTATAGAACTTAATGCATATGAAATTATTTCCTCTATCTAGTCAATGTAGAGTTATATAGATGTAAGAGAGTGTATTTTTCAAATTTAACACATATGGTTCTTTATAAATCTCTTGTCATACCATTCCTCACTCTACATTACCAATAATGGTCTCATAAAGTGTAATCCTACTTGTAAAACCATGAAGGAATGAAGACCCAAGCCCTAATGCCCGGTAAGTACAAACATTAAGGAACTATTTCAAATACCTTTTAGAAGTCTATATAAAAACAAGGCAGTAATATTTTATTTGTGTTAGATTTTTTGATTATAGGGTTCTTGTAGTGAACACATAATATGAATTGTACATTGGTTCCTCTTAAAAACTACTTTTAATTATTTTATTCAACTCTTTTTCCTTGACCATTTACAGATATTGATCGCTAGAGCTATGACAAAAATCTTATCTAAGATGTTTCCAATTATAATATTGAGGTAATTTATAAGATTATTTTTATCCCTACTCTTGTATATAGAATGAATGATATAGAGATTTGAAAAGGATGAAAAGTAATGCATCAAAAATTTAGTTAAAATAAGTTTATAATATAAAAATACTAATACTTTTACGATAGTTTGAAATAATTTAACTTTAAGGCTCTCAACATCATAAACTTTGTTAAGAGTGAAGTTTATGTATGAAATGCATGATTAGGAAATTAGAGATTAAATGCTAATGAATATGGCTTTGATGACTTCATTGGTTGGATGGTTTGGAAATTTGTGAATGTTATGTGCGTACTAAAACTAGGTAGGGAGATATAATTTCTCACCTAATGACTTGTTAATATACAAGACTCGAAAATCTTTTTAGAGCGAAACAAATTTCCTTTTAAATAGTTTTGTTTTTGTTCACCTAAGATAATTACGCTTTTTCCTCTTAATAATGCGCTTCCAGGATATATACATTTTTGTCGACTTGCAACGTCTAGATTCATCACAATATGTTTCATTAGGCTGCAAATATTTGTGTAATTACTACACCGAAACACCACTGAAAGGATTATACTCCATAAAATATTGTTAAAAAATGAAGATAATTTCCAACAAATTCACTTTTATATTAAATAAACACATATTTATACATATATAAAATAACATTTACAATTTTCTTGCTTACCCATAAAGTTGAATTATAGGTTGAGTTATAAATTTGATTTTGAAGGATCAAGTGATGGCTGCTAATCAATTTTGTACTTTTTTTCAAATAGAAAAATACATTGATACAAGGACGAGTTGAGTGTTTTACGTTGAAATGACACCCCTCTTAAATATAGCAATCACTTCAATGTATTTTTGAACCTGAAAGTTGTTTAATTGAAGTTAATCGCAGAGTAATCCATTTTACAATAACCCATCTTACAATTCTACATAAGTTAAATAATTTTCACTAAAACTAATCTTATATTGAAATTTATATAGTTTTTATTCCACCTAACCCTATGAAATAACCTATTTTGAAATTGCGTTAACTTAGCACGGTCTCAAATCTTAAGAGTGAAAAAATATCAGTCTTAGTTACAATGTCATTTGTTGCATCTCCATTCTCACTTTCTAAAATACCAAACATTCTTAATCTTTCCTATTCTTTTATGCTCATTTCGCAATCATTCTGTATCAAAATGTGCCACAGATCAAACACTTTAAACCCCGTAGGTTCATATAGAGATGCAAAAACTCTAAAACATTTAATAGTAGCTATGAAACAAACCAAAAAAAAGGCCCAATTATTTAAGAAAATGTTAAAAAATAATATGGAAAACAATATAATATATACATAAAATTAAAACTCGTGAATAAAAACATATAAAAGGTTACTTTATTTAATGAATGTCCCAAATAGTCACATAAACACCACTCCTGTCGATATGTAGACAGAAAACATAAATATATTTTCTTTTAGGTAGAAACAGAAAAGAAAAAGCTGATTGAAAAGATACTCACAGTATAGGAATATATATATTCATTTCCACTCATACTCTGCGTGCTTGGGATTACAATTCTAAAATTCACTTACAAAGATGGAAGGTAAACCTAAATGCCCACAATCAATAAATGTCAGGTTATTTAACTGTAACATCCTTTCTAATTTTAAACAATTAAATCACTTATCATGAGAATTGTGTGAGATTTCAGTTAGCCCACACAAGTTTGTTTTAAATTGTTAAGTCGAATAGAATATAAAAGCAAAAACATGATCGTTTAACTTACAAGCACAAATATGTTAACATTGAAATAAACATTGTAAATATTCTTAAAATACTTCTAAATATTTGTTTATCATAGGCTTCTACGACGACTGTCATATTGATAACCCATGTTTGAGGTTTCATTTAGTCAACGCAACTTTGTTTAAAACTGTTAAGTAAGTTGAATAATGTGAAAATATGACCACTTGACTTATACGCACAAATATGTTAACATTGAAATAAACATTCTAAATATACTTCTAAATATTTTAGATATATTGGTAAAGATTAGTCTAGTTTATTTGGGAATTGTATGCCAAGACAAGGTTAATTGTAAAATGGCATCTATATTCATGGTTAAGTTTTTGCTGGTTTTGGAGAAAAAGGTGTTGGTATGCATATTCACTGAAAAATTGAGTATACCATAGTTTCAAGTGAGTTTGGCCAGGGTTGTGAAGGCTTTTCAGGGGTTAAGCCCACAACCTTTGATGTTTTATAGTAATAACAATATGGGACTTGTTCCCCTTGCCACTTTCTACAGGCTCGAATAACAATTTATTATTATTTTTTGGCTTTTTGTAGAAGATTTAGTGAACCTTTTGTCAAACCTCACTTTCAATGGTTTTTATCTCAGTTGTGGATGTGTAGGACTATAAATCCCCCATGGCATTTATGGATACGATACTTGAACTTTAGTAGTGAATGAGTTTCATCTCTGTGGCATGGATTTTATTAGGGTTGTTTGGATCATTGGTGTCAGATTTCCCTCCCTTGGACATTTATTGGCCTACATGAATATGCAATTTATTTCTTTACCAATAGTCCAAATTTAATGTTGGGGGATGAATATGATCATCTTTCCTTGTTATCATCTAGTGCATTTTGGCTTGACCAATTTATAAGCTCTGAGATAAATGCTAAAAGAGTTGCATTGGCCTACCAACAATCCAATGGTAGATAGGGAAGGTTAATAGGTTATTAGAATTTTACTTTAATTAATGATATTTATTGTCATTTTATATCGATAAAAACACTATTTAAAATCTACTATTCTTTTTTAGTTTTCATACAGTGAAATATTTATTTTGTTTATTTAGAGTGGCAATAAAGAGCTAACTTTTTTGATATCTTTGTGTGCATATTTTTGGGATTTGGCATTCAACCATTATAATATGAGTTTAACTTGAATCAATGTCTAAGTGTGACTATGGTGAGAATTTATTTCAAGTGAAAAATAAGTTGCATTGGAACAAAGAGGAATTTTTGAAACCATAGGAAAAAATTCTTGAAACCCTAAGATCACTTTTTTGAAACACTATAAAGTTGAAACCCTAAGGAATACCTAGGGTTAGACAATGTTTGAAAAATAAATAGATTCATCAAAAATTTAAGATGAATTAAAATAAATGTTATAATTAACCCCAATTGACAAAATTTGAATAAAATATAGTAGGGTTGTAGAATTCAATTCTAAATATAAAGTAAATATAAATGACTAAAATAGACAAACAAGCTAGAAACAAATAAAAGTAAACTATGCAAAAGACATATGCACTTAGTTTTCTTAGTTGTTAGGAATATACAAAGTAAAAGTGAATGCAAGAATAGATAAAATGTAGAAAACCTAGAAACTTTTTAGAAGATAAGATCAAAATAAATTTTGTGGTCTATATTCGTTAATTCATAAATATTCCTTTTTTTGGAATTTGATTTTGACGATATTGGAGGGCTAGTACATAGAACTAAGTCACCTAAAAAATTAGAGTGTAAATAATATTTTTAGGTCAGCTCACCAAAATTTTACAATACCTTGAATAAAACTATTCCTCTTCAACCTATATATACTAAATAAGATTCCATACATCAGTTCAATTTGGGAAGTAATTGTGTACATTGAAGAGATAAAACAAATAGGTTGTAGTATAAATTAAAATAGAGTATGAAAACCTTTCCTAGATCTTAATATTATTAGATATTTTGATTTGTCTTGAAGATCTATGTAATTTCAAAAAAAATCATCTCAATTCAAGTCCATATGAAAATGTTATGGTCTCCAGAAGATGATAGCTAGTTGTACCATTTGGTTGCAACAATTTGATTACAACCATTCAGTTGCATAGCAATGTAGCTGAATGGATGAATCCACATAGATGAAACCAAATGGTCACAATAGAATGGCTACAAATGAATGGTTGTAACTTAATGGTGTATTGGTTGCCAATGGAGGCCATAACTTGTGCATACAAACTCAAATTTAGATGATTTTTTTAAAATTGCATTGATATTCAAGAGGAATACAAATATGAAATATTATATATATATATATATATATATATATATATATATATATATATATATATATATATATATGTTTTTTGAAGTTTTTCATTACGTATTTGTTATAGTTAATATTTAAATCTATTTATTTTTGCCATTTGATCTAACCATTCAACAACATTGTCTAGCAGCTCCATTCAACATCTTGCTTTTGTAAAGTCAAATAATAGTACAAAAAAATATTTTATGTCATTTCACTCCTCAAAAATTTATGATAGATTCACAATCATTCATATAGGATTAACCATGCCTACAAAATAGTTATCCATAGATTCACCAAAGAATTCTAGGAGGTTTTCCTATAGGGGCTCTTAAAATTAACCCTAGAGGAGATTGAGTGCTTAAGGATAAGGATGGATAGTAGGAAAAAAGAAAGAGTTTTTTTTTTTACCTATGTTCATTAATATTTTATTTTTTTAGATGTTATAACTTCTATTATATTCAATTATAATATTGGAAATTAGCTATTCTTTTGTTTAAGTGATTTTTGAAAACTGTGCACAGACATGTATATACCTTTTTGAAGTTGATAACCCTATATTCATGTGACAAGGATATAAGTCAATGTTCACAAAAATGTGGTCCATGGTTCAAGTTTTGCTAGACCTCAATACCCCACTATTCTAAGCACTTTCTTCATACCAATAATAATAAGAGGGATCAAAACTCCATGTAATTCACCCTCATCCCCTACACCCCCAAAGCTATTTTTTATAATTAAACTCCTTTAACTATATGAATATATATAAATTATCTTGAATACTTGATCATGTTTAGCTATGGTTTCATAAAACTAAATTATAACTTAAATCATGACATTTTAAAATGATTAGAATATTATTTTGAAATAATAGGGAACGTTTATCCAATATGCATTTGTGTAAATAAACTATTATGATAGGATTAATAATTTTTAAATATGAGTGAAATGAATCAATTGAATGTGATTTTATAATGATTAAACATGGAAACCCATTAGAGAGTTAATATTTATAGGTTTAACCTTAAGGATAATTACATTTTTAAAATTTTAATTGTTTATATGGAAGGATAGGATCAATAAACATGGATACGTATGACATGCCTTCCTTCAGTAGTAAAATAGTGTGATATCCATGGCATGCATTTTGGTAAGATTTTTTGGATCATTGGCATCATACTTCCCTCCCTTATGTAGTGTTGATGGATCTTTCCTCATGGGAGGTGGGTTGGTCACACAACCAAAGGTAGTTTCTAGGACTATACATCGATTCATGGAGTCTACTCATCAATTTATAGGTTTGGGTGATTTTATGTTATCTATAAGTATTATGGGTAGGTGAGGTGGTGATGGAAACAGATGCAATCATGGTAGAAAGTCTATTAGGTTGGCGATTACTCTAGCTTTTATGGAGTCACTTTTGTCGAATGTGTGGATATGGGGACCCTACATGGGGATGAATGGATGGATATCAATGCATTGGTGGTACCTATGGTGGGTGATGGGGGTGGTATTTGAGTGTAATGACCATGTAGGTTTAGGCTTACTTTGAGTTTGGATGAATCTATGGTGATAGTTGTGTCCTTGGGTAACTCTTATTTTGATGGTTTATCTTGGCTTTTATCGGTTATTTATTTGGCATATTGGTCATGCTTTTACTTATGGTTTGTCTAGCCTAACTTTTTATTTGGTCATCTTTGTCCATTAACCCTCATAACAAAGAGAAAAAAACCATTTGGAAACATTAAAGAAGTTAAAATATTATTTGAATGAAAATTAAATGATTTACATTAGCTAAATATAAATAATTAAACCATTACATACATATCTATAAATAGTTTTAAAATATTTTTATGTCGACATGCATTGGTCTACTTGGATAAGCTATTTTTTTATTGATCAATAGTTTAAATTTAAATTTGGAGGATGACTATGATCATCCTTCCTTACTATTGACATGTGGTGTACTCTGACTTGACCACTTTTTAGGCTCTAAGATTCACCAATAGAGTTTTATTGACCTACCAACAACCTGATGGTAGATTGGGAAGGTTAATAGGTCATTAAATTTAATTAATGATATTTACTGTAATGTTATATCTATAGAAACACTATTTAAATATAATATTCTTTTTTAGCTTTTATACAATGAAATATTAACTTTTTAAATTTAGAGTGACAATAAAGAGCTAACTTTTTTGATAGATTTATTTGCATAGTCCAAGGATTTGGCATGCAACCATTAGAATATAATATTATCTCAAATCAATGTCTAAGTGTGACTGTGGTGAGAATTTATTTCAACTAAAAAATGAGATGCATTAAAATAAGGATTTTTTTTTAAACCCTATGATCAATTTCTTGAAACCCTAAGATCATTTTTTTTGAAACTCTAGAAGGTTGAAATCTTTAGGAATACCAAGGGAGAGAAAATGTTTGAAAAATAAAAGGATTCAATTTTTTTGTGATGAATTAAAATTAATATTACAATTAAACCTTAATCAGAGAATTTGAATATAATAAAGTAGAGTGCTAGAAATTCAATTTTAATTAGAAAATGAAGGTAAATTATTTAAATAGATAAATAGAAAATAGAAATAAATAAGATAAAATATGAAAAATATAGATGCACTTATTTTTTTTAGTTATCATAAAAATACAAAGTGAGAAGGAATGAAAAAATACATAAAATGTAGAAAACCTATAAATGTTTTAGAATATGAGATTGAGTTCTCTCAAGGACATGAACACATAGTAGAATAAGAGAAATAGTCATTATTTCCCATGTTCATTGATCTTGTATTTTTTTAAATGTTAGAACTTTTAGAAAAATTAGTTGCTATAATTGAAATTAGATCATCATGTGCTGGTTTGATTTTTAAAAACTATGCAAAGACCTATTTATGCTTTTTTGAAGTTGATAACCCTAACTTTGTGTGATAAGGATATAAGTTATTATAAAGGAGTAAAAAGTGGTTCACATTTCAAGTTGTGATAGACCTCAATACCACACTATTCTAAGCACTAATTGCATAACAATACTCATATGAGGGATAAAACTTGTATGCAACCCTTCCCCCCTCCCTCCACATTTGATTTTTTTAATTGTGATAATTTGACAATATGAATGCATCTAAAATTACTTTGAATACTTGATCATGCTTAACTATGGTTGAATAAAACTAAATTTGGACTTATATAATGACATTTTGAAGTGATTAGAAGATTATTTTGAAATAATATAGAAATTTCATCTAATATGCACTTATGTAAATAAGCCATTATGATAGGATTATAAAAAAAAATCAATATGTGAAATGAATCAATTGAATGTTATTTTATAGTGGTTAAACATGGAAAAGGACCCAATGGAGAGTTTAACATTTTTAATTATGACCTTAAGGATAATTTCATTTTTGAAATTTTAGATATTTATATGGAAGGAAAAATTTGACAAACATGGATAGGGATTACAAGCATTCATATCTTGTTGGGCATTCATGCCCATTTAATAAAGGTGTTGAG
>JARHVA010007798.1:295000-312500 GCA_037957365.1 Torreya grandis
GTGAAACAAAGAGTTGATGGGAATAACAAAATACAAAACTCAAGTAACAATACAACAATATTGGTTATAACAATATAACCAAACACATAAATCTTAATTATTCTAATACCCTCCCTTAATCACTAAACCCGAAATAACTCCAAGCTTATCTCAGAATGTTATATATATATATATATATATATATATATATATATCCCAAAGGTTTAGTCATTATATCAACTAGTTTCTCAGAGGTGGGGCAATAATAAAGACTTAAGTTTTCATTAGGAACCAAATGTTGGATGTAGTGATGGTGAACTTCAATGTGATTTGTGCTAGCATGAAATAATAGATTCTTCACCATCTTTAGAACACTTTAGATGTCATATTAAAAAGGTGTATGTTCCAATGAATCAAGTTGAAGATCCTCTAATACTGATTGAATCCACATTAATTCTCTTCCTGCACTAATGACTGATTTATAATGTACTTCAATGGAAGATAATTATACTATATTTTGTAGCTTACTTTGCCAGAAAAAAGATCCTAAACCAAGAGTGAATACATAACCTATTGTAGACTTTCTAAAATAAACTAATCCTGCCCAATCTAAATTAGTATTGTATGCTAGCTCAAACTCAACAAATTGCTTATACAGAATGCCAAAGTCAAGAGTACCTTTGACATATTTAAGAACACGCTTTGTAACTTTCAAATGTTCTTCTCAAGGTTTCATCATGAAGCAAGAAGGATAATTAACTATAAAACATAAATGTGGTCTAGTAGTAGTAAGATAAATCAAACTACCTACTAATTGTTGATACACTATTTCATCAACTAGTGGTGAGTTAGTGTTAGTTGAGATTTTTGACCCAACATCCATAGGTGTAGATGTTGGATTAAAATAAATAATTTTGAATTTATCTAACAAATACTTGATATATTTTTTTTAAAATATAAAAAATGAGTGCCTAAAATTGTAATACTACAAAAACTCCACACCTAGACAATATTGAAGCATGCCTAGATTAGTTATTTTAAAAATAAAACAAATGTCAACTTTTACCTATTTAATCAAATTAATGTTCCTTCTAGTAATGGCAAAATCATCAACATATACAATTAGGACCACTACATCATCACCAATTATTTTAACATAAAGAGTAGATTTTGGATCACATCTTTTTAAACCAGACTCTCTAAGATATTTATCTATTTTAAAGTAACAAGCTTGAGGAGCCTGATTAAGTCCATACAAGGAACTCACTAACCTATAAACCATATGTTCCTTACCAAGCACCTAGAATCCCTATGTTTGCGTCATGTATACTTCCTCCTCTAAATCCAAATTTAGAAAAGCACTTTTTACATGCATCTAAAATATTTACCAACTAAACTAAGAAGTAATGGATATAATCATTTTAAATTTTAAAATTTTAGTTGTAGGATCAAATGTTTCTTCATAATATACTCTTTCTTATTATGCATAACCTTTTATAATAAGATCAAGTTTATATTTTTCTAAAGAACCATCAGATTTATATTTTACCTTATAGTCCATTTTCAAACAATGGATTTCTTATTGTGAGGTAACTCGGATAAAACCCAAGTACCATTCCCAATGAGTGAATCATACTCCACCTCATGGAAAATTCCCATTCTTACTTTACTGTAGCATCTGCATATGTATTAGGCTCAAAAATTTGTGAAATAGTAGAATTAAGAGCAAAATTTACCTGATCAAGATTTGGTACCATTTTTTCCCCTAATCTTGTAGATCTACCTTCCAAATAAAATGTAAAATCCTCTTATTAAGTATCTTACATTGTGATATAGTACCATTTTGGCCATTTGTGCTGACTTGTGGAAGCACCTATTGTTTTAATAGGACCAACCATGGAGTTAGACTATTTTGGTGTTTGAATTTTTAAGTCATGCTCCATTTTAATACTAGTATTTGCTTCACTTTCATTTGTAGGAATCCAAAGACTAATAATATTTGTATCTTTTCCTCTTTTAAGAAATAGGGAATTTTATCATCTATTTTGACATTTATATGCACAATTACCCTATTTGAAGAGATATGCAGTAACATCTATGCTTTGTAATTTTCACTATAGCTAGCTAGCATGTTATTTTTACTCTTTGAAAATAAACCACTTCTTTTAACTTTAGGAATTAATGAAAAAGTAGTACTACAAAAAATGTGAAAATAAATTACATTAGGTTTTATACTTTACCATGATTCTTATAGAGCATTATCCTACATATATTAACAAGGACTCCTATTTAAGATCAACACTCTATTGTTAATAGCTTCTACCCAGTACCGAAAAGGTACATGCATGCTTTGCACCATACATCATGCCATCTCCATAATAGTAATGTTCCTCCTTTCCACTAATATGTTCTATTATGGAGTGTAAGGTGTGGTATAATGATTATGTATACCTTCCTTTGTATAGTATGCATTTAATTGATTCGAGACAAATTATCCACCATTGTCTGACCTAAAATTCTTGACCTTTTACCTGTGTGATTCTCAACTAGTGTTTTCCATGAAATAAAGTTAGCAAAACACTCTAATTTCTTCTTAATAAAATATACCCACATTTTTTGAAATAAATCATCAACAATTAAAAAGAAATAAAGGGAACCAAATATAGTCTTAGGTTTCTTAGGACCATGAAAATCTACATGTACCAAATTTAACACACATTCTTCCCTCTATTAATTACCAGTAAGAAATGGTTGCCTAACCTATTTACCCAATTAACTCCCTTTATAAACATTTAGATTTTCTTACATAGATGGTAGTTCATGTACCAAATTTTTACTCAAAATCATTAAATATTGGTAACTTAAATGACCATACCTCTCATGCTAAACTACTCAACTATTGATAAAGAAAATTGTTCTATTGATTTAGGATATACAGGTTAATACAAAACCCTTTCCCTTATACCAACAAAAATATGTTTATTATTGAGAGTAGTGACATTAAATTTATCTCCATCAAACTTAACTCTCAATTGTTTATTGTTGGTAATTTCACTGATGGATAATAGATTTTTACTCATATCTAGTACATATCTGACATTAGTAAATGTATATTTGTACTCATTGTTTAAAATTATTCATTCATCTCCATAACCCTTAATTCCATGTGTCCCTCCATAACCTAAGGAAATAATTTCATTAATACTATTATCCTCAATGAATATTACATACTAATTATAGTGACATGTGTAGTGTTGTGAAGCTTCTGAATTGAAATCCCAGCTTCGTGACCCACTTGATTTGTTGTGTGATTCTTCAAAATCAAATTTAGTGGACACCTCTTCTTATTTTTAAATGTTAGCATGTCTATATTTCTTAATTGAATTAGCCAAGTCATCTTTTCTTTTTCTACAATCTTTATTAAAATGACCTGGTTACTTGCAATAAAAGAATTTCCTCTTAGTTTTCTTGCTAAAACTTACATTATTTTTTGAATAATATCTATGTGTTTAAAATTTCCCTTTCTCTTTTATCTTTTCTATAATAATACTCTCTATAGAAGTAGATGTGTACAAGACTACCGTCTCGTATCATCTCTCCTTCTATAATAGCAATGTGGACAGTGTTTCAAATTCCAATGTTTGTGTCTTATAAATAATGTGAAAGGACTCCATAAATAAATCAAATGAAGGTGGAATTTTATTCATAACTAGAGCAATCAATGTTGCTCATGAATAGGCTTATACATAGCCTTCAACTAGTCACTTCTATCTTAAATTCAAAAATGGAGCCACCTTCTTGCTTCTTAATGGAAAATAATAAATTCTTCAAATATAATATCTTACTAGTTATAAAAGCCTAATATTTATAAGTAATAATAGTCCACAAAATTGATGCACTATTTGCACTTGTGACCTTTTAGATTAGATTGTTATTAATAGTTTCAACAACATAAGTACCTCGTGATGACATTTATCATAATTATCATTAGCAATGGAAACCATTTACTCTTTATCGAGCACCATTCAATAAATATTTTGATATTCACCATCAAAACCTTATGACTCCATAAATTCAAATTCTTGCCTATCCATTTTTGTGAATCTAGTAATAAGTGGTGTTGTAAACTAGCCAATTTAACCTCATTTTTCCAAAAAAATTGAATATCAGAAAAAATATAATGATTTTATAAAAAAGTCCTCCTACCCATTGAATAAAATCACAAAATGTTCAAAACCTCTAGCTTTAAGAAAAAAAAACTCAACATAGTTTGAGAAATTTTAAACTTTTATCATTAAAAACACCACAAAATGTACAAAATCAATTAAAATAGAAGATATACAACTCTAATTTAAAAAATATCTTTTTCATGTGGATGAGGACAAATTTTTGTAAATAATGGAAGTTTTTTAGGAGATTCTAACCTATGCTTCTCCTTTTACAAAATTAATAGTACTATTTTTTGGGTATGTTGAGGCAAAAATAAAGGTTTCTAAGGATTTGAAATGAATTGATTTTTATAACTATTATTTAAATCATAATTCCTTAGTAAAATCTTACTGAATATTAAAAACATTGTCTAAAAATTTGTATAAAAAAATAAGCCAATAATCACGAACCTATGCATTTATAGAGAAATGGCCTATGAATAAAAATTCGAAGACTACTTTCATAATGAATTCTGATGCAAATTCACTTCCATCAGTTTCCATCTTCCTCTCTTATCAATAAAAAACCACTAGATCCATAAACCATTTTAAAAAATTAAAAATGAATTTTCACCACCTAGGTACCGTACAACATTGTACGCCCTATGTGAGAGGAAGAAAAAGACAAAAATAAATAAATAGAGTCTGAGCCTCCCTTATTTATTTTTATTTCTCCTTCCTCCAACTCCAAAGACCATTTCCAACCTCTTATCTCACTTTCTAGTTTTTTGGTTTGTCATGGCAAGAAAAAATTTGATTTTCTCTCACTCAAATCTCTCCACTCTTTGTCAAATTGAGGTTACTTCTCAAAAAATATCCACTGGGTATTCTCCCTCCCTGATAATATGTTTTCATAAAGAAATATTCCTCCCATATTCACTAACTATTAGCTCTTATTACCATAAAATATTACAGAGATAAAGACAAAAGAATAGTGATATTATTCAAGCCATATAAAGCCTAATATATAGGCAAGAGACAAGCACCTAAAAATATGGAATTAAGTAAAATAAAGAGTTGATGGGAATAAAAAAATATAAATCCATGTAACACTACAACAATATTGGTTATAAAAATATAACCAAACACATAAAGTTTAATTATTCTAATTACATTTTCTTAGTAAGGCTAATGCATGACGAGATATAATTAGATAATTTAAAATTATGGAGATGCTCCATCGATTGATGCTAAAATTAAGATGAAAATAAATTCTTTTCTAAGAAGAATATAGAGGTTCACAATAATAAGAAACCCAAACTAGGCCTATGGTGTACGGAGAGTGGTAAAGAATCACATCTTAATAATGATTTCCCTAAAAGAATTATAGATATATATGACATATGCAGGGTTGTAGGACATGCAATATCAAAATGTCATCTACTATAATAGTATGTTGAAAAACTAAATAGTATATACTAAATTTTTTGTAAGCTTTCAATTCATGACGAGAAGATTTTTCGTTATCTATAATAATTATATTAAGACATAACTAATAACATATTTACATATGTATCACAAGATATATCTAGCATAAAGCTAGAAATCATAAGTCTAGAGGTATAAATGTTTTACATGACACAAGTTATTCCTAGGTGGATACCTTCATCACCATAATATCAACCCTAGTGTATAGTAGGATGGAAACCATAATATTCATAATATACCTTTTCCATAGGACATATAATGATTGCATCGTATATGTGATCTAGTTCATCCTTTAATTTCAACTTAATGTGATGTAGTTCATTGTATATTTTGTTTTCCCTAAGTGATTTTTATCACAAGTGTGTGTGTGTGTGTGTGTGTGTGTGTGTGTGTGTGTGTGTGTGTGTTGTTTTCCCTAAGTGATTTATTTTAAGGTTATAACCTTAAAATAAATTGAGTCAAGTCATTAGTAGTAAATTATTGAGGCATTTGGTGTTTTTCAATGTATACATATGGATATAATAAATAGTTCAAGGCGAGTAAAAAATCTAAGATTAATGCTTTGTGAAATATATAACTAAAAACATCCATCTAGAAATTTAACCTTAATAATAGCTATAATTAACTAAATAATTACCTCCTAACCCATGATTACTAAGAAAAAGTAGTTTTAAATGGATGAATGTAGTTCACCTTATACATAATAACCAATTAGATCCAAAGTGTATTTCTTGTACAAAGTAGGTTTGACAGACTTGGACTACACAAAGCTAATGAAGGAAGGCCTTTTACATTGGGACAAAGCTAATGAAGGAAGGCCTTTTACAGACATGGACTACACAAAGCTAATGTAGGTTTGACAGACATGGACTACATAAAGATAAGGTGTTTTTTGGCACAAAGCATACATATTGGGCATACCTCATGATCTCCCCTTGACCAATTCATCATGTAAGTATTTTATAAGCCATTGAATAAAGATTTAGTCTCCCAATGTAAAAGGCCTTCCTTCATTAGCTTTATGTAGTCCATGTCTGTCAAACCTACTTTGTACAAGAAATACACTTTGGATCTAATTGGTTATTGTGTATAAGGTGAACTACATTCATCCATTTAATACTATTTTTTCTTAGTAATCATGGGTTAGGAGGTACATTATTTAGTTAATTATAGCTATTATTAAGGTTAAATTTCTAGATGGATGTTTTTAATTATATATCTCACAAAGCATTAATCTTAGATTTTTTACTCACCTTGAACTAGATATTATATCCATATATATACATTGAAAAACACCAAATACCTCAATGATTTACTAATAATGACTTGACTCAATTTATTTTAAGGTTATAACCTTATGTGCCAAATATAGACTAGAGGGTGAGTGCACTATATTCTCCAATAAAATGAGGTGTTGCAACTTGGTTGGTAATCCACATGACAAATAATCTAGAATGGGATGAGGTATGTGAACTATTATGTGATCAATTCTAAGTAACACCTACTGTTAAGGGATAAGGGCCTTTTTTCCATGAAGGACAATGATGATAAATACACGTTCATAAGTGTTTGTATGTATGGTATGTTGAATTTGGAGAACCCAAATACTATGTAAAATTATTCATATATACTATGATAGTGCTCCTAACACTCTAGTACATGGAATAATAATATAAAATAGAGGTAAAGAATTTAACATAGGTACAATATGATTTCATTCAATCTTTTGTTTTCTATGATGATATTCTTTTTGTGCATAATGCTCTATATAGGTTTAAATTATTTTTATAGGTGAGTAGAATAATTAAGTACTACAACATAATTATCTTTGAAACATGAAGAAAGTATATTTTTAAATGTGGCCATCCAAAATTATAAGGTATACAAATACAAGGAGAATATTTTTTATTAAACTATCCAATAAGATTGGAAATGATGAAGAATTAACAATCTCAATTTATAGTGATGAAAAAGTACATTTTAAGGTATTCTTTGAATAATAGAGAGAAGTGAGGATATTAAATCTAAAGTCATAGACCAAAATTAATCCCAATGACTATAAAATCTCAATATCTAAAATCAAAGACACATAAAAATGCAATATTCAATTTCAAGTGCTTTGAACAATATATAGCAAGAAACCTTAAGGAAGTTAGGAGATATTGGGGTAGAATAAACACCAAAGCTTTTGACTTTGGATAACTACAAGGTGTATAATGAGAATTTATAAGCATTACAACTATTATGAGATTATAAAGATGTATTTATAAAGTAGTTAACATAATTGAAATGGGTAAACATTGATCTATGTTAAATGCACACATAGCTAAAGAAGTGTGAACAACATGTTAAAAAGTTATCATAAGAACCACAAAATTAAGTTGAAATTAAAGGATGAACTAGATCACATATACGATGCAAGCATTATATGTCCTATGGAAAAGGTATATTATGTCAGCCCCATAAGACTGAAGCCAAATAATTCTGGTAAAACTATAGTGTATGGGAATTACCATGATTTAAATTATGCATGTATAAATTATTCATTTCTAATTTCATTCATATATGAAGTATTGGAGTTAGTCACAGGACATGAAGTGTATTATTTCAAAAATGGGTTTATTATTACCATAATATTCCAATCACAGCAGAATAGTAAGCAAAAAAAATGTTTTCAATAGAGTGGGATATTTTTCATATAAGGTAAAATCACTCAGGTTAAAGAATTCTCCAACTATGTACTCTAGTGTGGTGGTCATTGCCTTTAAAGACTTCATCCATGAGTTTTTGTATGTCTACCTAGATGATTAGGTTATTTTTCAATGTTTAATGAATACTTATCTAAGCTTAAACTTATGATGAAATGATGTCAATATCTATGCATTGGGATAAGCCTAAATAAATGTTTTTTATTCATACATTTTGCTGTCCTATTGGGACACATAGTATGCAGTCATGGTATCTTGGTTGACTAAGCCAAAATCATAGTAATTATGGATGTATCAAATCCCATAATATCTATAGAGGTAAAATAATTATTAGGGTATACAATGATGCATTATACTACATTAAATTAATAAAAGGCTATGCATATATATCTTCCCCCATAAAGTAGACACTACACAAAGATACAAGGATTAATTAGACAAATTCTTAACAAAAAACATTCCTATATCTAAATCAGAGATTGGTCACATCACCCATTTTATCCATTCTTGACTAGATAAAACCTTTGCATGTTCATGTATATGGCTCGAAAACTATTGTAGGAATTTTAATCCCATAGATAGGAGATGGAGGATTAGACCGACCAATCAAATTCAAAATTCATAAACACCTAGTTGCATTGAAAAAACATACAAATATATAAAAAAAATCTTTAGAAATGTTGTTTGTGCTCAAAAATATTAGATATTACCTTCTAGAAACACCATTTTATTTTTTCATTGATAATTAGGCTCTATGATACTTGGTAAATAATTCTATCTTGGGAGGAAGGATATTTCTCTAGTTGATTCTATTTCAAGATTTTAAATTTAGGATCAATATCAATCTAGAAAGTGAAAATATGGCACTATATTATCTGAGTCAAATGTAAAATGGAGAATAACCATCAGAACTTCAAAATGGATCACTAAAATCACATTTATTTCATGTCTCTATGATTCTTGAGAACATGGAAGACATAACATACTTTAAATAACATGATATCCTTCCTATAAATCATATAGAAAAGGACATAGATCAGTTGACTATAAAATTCATTTAGTTTTGCATCATTAATAGCTTTTTTAAAAATAATAATAAATATAATGTACAACATAGAATGACTTTCTAGCTTGTGTGAACTTAACTTATTGAGGAATCATGTCAAGGAATATTAAGTGGAAATTTATTAGGATAATCTAATATAGGGAAGATACTTTAATGTGGTCTATGGTGGCCTAATCTATTTTAAGATGCACACTGAGTAGTAAAGCATTGTTATATCTATGAAAGAATGGGCAAGACTAATCAAGAGATGAAATTCCACTGAATCATATGCTAGTAAAGTATCCATTTGAATAGTGATTAATCAAATTTATAAATCCAATTAATCTAGCTAATAGAGGTACTAATCTAAACACATCATTAGTATGGTTGAATACTTCACTAAATGGGTGGAAGTTTGTACGACACTAAGTTATAATACTAACAATATAAAAAAGTTCCCTTATAAAAATATTATAACCAAATTTGGGTGTCTGATCAAAATTTTAGTGATAGAGTAACACACATTTCCTAAATAACATCCTCAATACTATAAAATGATATCACACCATAAAAGCACAACATATCATCCAGAAGTAAATGGACAAGCCAAAACATGAAATAAAAATTCCTTTTCAAGATGGATGCAAAGATATGTAATGTATAAAGAGATAGTTGGGTGGACCATATTAATGTAATCTTATGGGTATATAGGTAAAATTACAAGAATTTGATAGGCTTCACATCATTTTCACTATTTTATGGACTTGAAGTAGTAATTCCAATGGAATATATAGTTTTTAGTCTTCACTATATAATGATAATTAGACTAGGGTATAGAGATTATTTTTAGGCATTGTTGATGGATTTAAAAATAATGGGATAAAATTAGAAAAGGGAATAATGGACATAGGGAATTAATTAGCCAAGTCAAAAAGTATGGCTTGATTTTATCATGTGATCTAGATAATTATTTCCAAAATATGAGATATCAATATATGATAGTATATTTAGAGCATTTCACAAAAATATACACATTAATTGGAAGGTATATTACATAATTCATGATGTTTCAAAAAAGGAATAATTGACTTAAAATATCTTCAGGGAACCATTCTACTATGACATGTAAATCAATGTAGGCTTAATCCTTATTATTAATAATCTCAATTTTTATTCATAGAAAATTGAGATAGGGTGTTGAGTAGCAGCATGTAGTTTATAATTTTAGATTAATGTATTGTTTTCATTCTTTGATTTTAGGTTTGTGTTTCTTTTTTAGTATGATCTCTATATCTCAAGACATTAGAACTAGGGCCGAAAATTCAAATTCACAAACCATGTTATGTGAACAAATCTAACATGCATGGAAGAGTACTTTAAAAATTACATGAGGATCATAAAATGAGTCTAGCATGAGGCACTGACAACTAAGGTACTATATAGAACAATTAATGATCGTTTAAAAACCATTAATGATGATGTAATTAAAATATTTCATTGTTTCTAAAGTAGATCAAATGTTATAATTAAATGATGTACAATAAATTAAAGTGGACTTATGAGAAGATGAAATGTCACATAAAAAAATCGTCCAGATGAATCAATGTTTTTGGATAAAAAATATAAAATGTTACATCAATACTAATCAGTCGACATTAATTCACCATGCAAAATCATGTACAACTAGCTTTACACATTCATATCATTCTATTTGATGGATTTGACTAGAAAAAGTAATATACCCAAGGGAATGAATAACATGAAGACATTAGAAACTATTACAAACTAGATTTACCATGATCTCAGTCTAATTCAATCAATTATACATATATTTCTCCCTAGTGTCAATATAATTAAGGAGCTTATTCAAATATGAATATAAAATAAAAAATGGATCATGCACAACTCTTAATTCCCATTGCATATGTAGAAAAGGAAGAATTTATGATTGTCCAAACATTCATACTAACCATATATCATGATCTAGACCATTTTGACTTCATAAACACCACATATTCTAATATTTTCAACAATGACCAATCAAAACCCTATATGAAGAATTGATACAGAGTGAATAATAAATATTTATACCTTTAGGTAGTTATATTAGGTGATGCTCACATTAATAAATATATATAATGTGGTTAAGATCTATCTATTACAATATGTCACCTTTTCATCACCCTTAAAACAATGGTAGGAGAGACATGACTCCCATCTAAGGGTAGACATCTTGTGGTCTATGAGATCAAGGTTCGTATAACTAATTTAGATATAAAGGATAAGTATAATAAGGAATCCAAGTGGATCCCTATCAACATAGTGGAGGACATGTCGACGTGCATTATCTTTGAGTGGATTACTTAGAATTTATGGGATACCATCAAAAGTGCATGATAGGAAACCAAATGGGTTAGTAACATTGAATATTAAATGAGTTGGTTGCATGAGAATCTTAATAGGCCCAAGTTTTTATTTTGGGATCTTAAAACCAATATTAATAATCATGATACTAAATTCTAGTTGGATAACCCTAATTGAGTGAGACATATAAATAATGTCATTATATATAATAGTAATGAAATAGATTATATAAATAGTAATAAACCATTGTCACCCACTGTATATGAAATTATTTCTTCTATCTAGTCAATGTAGTGTTCTCTAGGTGTAGTAGAGAGTGGTTTTTTATTTAACACATATAGTAATTTATAAATAATTGACAATACCATCCCTCATTCATGCCTTACCAACAAATGTCTCATAAAATGTCATCCATATTTTTAAATGACCAATCAGAGAAAACCCAAATCTTTATGAATGTCAACTATAAAGTATTGAGGAACTATTTCAAATTCATTTTAGAAGTAAATTCAAAAATAATTTAGCAAATTATTACTTTTTTCTTGGATTCCATAATTATATATTTCATGAAACGAACACATGATCAATAGCACATTGGTTCATAGTAGAAAATCATTTTATTTTTCGTCTTTAGCCTCTTTTTGACTGACCATCTCAAGATATTAATATTTAAAGCTATGACAAAAATCACATCTCATGTGTTTTTAAATATGATACCTAGGTAATTTATAAGATAATTATTTCTTCTATGTTGTATATATGACAGATTTAATGGGATGCCTAGTAAGGATTAAGAGTAATGGATCACAATTTGGTAAAAACACATCTACAATGTATGATACTAATAATTTTGGCCTATTTTTAAGTAATTCAACAATAATATTTTCATAATAATGATCTTTGTTAGAGTCAATCTTAAGTATGAAATGAATGACTATAAAATTAGAGAATGAATTGTAGTGAAGAGGGTTTTGGTGACTTTTTGGATGGATGGTTTAGAGTATTGCATATGCTATGAGTGTACTAAAAATAGGTAGGGAGATATAATATTGCGCATAATTTTTTTTTGATAGGGATGGATATCCAAAATAGATTTTTAGTGAACCAAAGTCTCTTGAATTTTTTTTGTTTTTGTTTTTTTCACTAAAGATAGTTCCTCTTATTACTCCTAGGAATGCACTTAAAGTATTTTTACATTTTTTTCCAGTTAGAATGTATATATTCATCACAATGTGTTTCATTAGGATGAAAATATTAATGTAGTTATATTCATACTAGGTACTATTATGAAATTTTCATTTTCTATGAATGTGTCTAGTGTAGATGTAATGGAGGAAATGTTTTGCATGAAAGGATGCTGATCTTTGTGAAGTTGAGAAGGTGCTCAACCAGATATTGAGTTTTAAAAATAGAGGAACTTTTTTTTGACATAATATGTGTATTGATCATTGATATAGTGGTAAGAATGGATTATGGATGGATGATAGAGTGGAAATGATGATTAGGAGAAGGATTAGAAGGAGAGTAGTTCATAGTACAAAGTAAAAATATAAATGAGTATGGTCATAGAGGGAAGGAGATGTGGAGGATATTTTAAATATTTGTATTTCATGTAAAATAAGTCTATAAACAAGAATTTAATTGAAACTAGAATATGCCCTAGAAAAATAATAAAGCGTGTAGGTCCTTTAGATTACATAAAAGGACTAGTTCCATTAAAGATAACAAAATCATTGGAATATCCTAGGTTAACCAAAAATTCTAAATATACAATGATTTATATTTCTATTAATGTCTAGTGTAAAATATTTTTCTAAAGGTTAATTTCTTAAATAACCAATAGTTATGAATAGAGGTCATTACATGTACACTACTATAACTAGTTCATGCTCTGAAGTATCCTATAAGAATAATGTACTTTAGAGACAAATATTTTCATTCTTTTGGCTATATTTATTGAACAAAAGGGTCATAAATATCTTAAATAGTATAAGGTGATGAATTTGGAGCAAAGTACCATGGGCTAAATAACTATTTATTTTTTGTGGGGTTTGTCCCTAAATATACCTATAACAACAAAGCATGAACATCTAAAATTGGCATAAAATTGCCTCTTAAATGATCTAAGAATGGCTACAAATCAACATTCAAAATATATTTATTTAATTTAAGTAGAAAAATAGAGTTACCATCTTAAATTTAGTGAAAATTTGAGTGTTTTATGTTGAGTTAGTTACCATGTTAAATATAGGGACGAGTTAAGTGTTTTGTATTGATTTTTTCTAAATGTAGTAGTAATAGAATATTTTAGTTAGAAGAAGTAGTGGTATTTATAATTTATATCTTAAGTTTTAATTTTATTAAAATATATTTATATAATATTTTAAGTTATAGCTTCATTACTATAAGGAGAGGAAAATATTTAATTTTGTCATTTATATTTCGACATGTAAAGTGAAATAATTTTCATTGAAGTTAAACTTGATGTTGACATTGAAGAGTAACCCATTTATAGTAAATTATTTTACAATTGCAATTTTTATTAAACATAAAGTTTTATATTATTTAGGAGTGTTACAAGATAATACCCTAGTAAATAAATTTATTAGAAAAGATGAAAATATTTAGATCTATACTAAAATATAGTAAATAGTATAGATTTACTTAATCTGACATGTGAAATAAATACAATAAGTATAAAGAAACTAAAGGGTAGATAGAGTGTATATTAATCAATTTTTTATTATGGATCGTGGTAGTGGTCAAGAGTCATCATAGGGTTCTGTTGGAGATATGGATTTCATTCATTCTGTGTTTTGAGTGTGATTAACCTTCAAATAGTTGCATCGATCTTGGATAAAAACATTGACACTTATGTTTGTATATGATGCTAGTGTCCAGTGATGAAAATAGATAGAATTGACCTAAAACTTATAATAAACATGTATTTACACTATGTAATTATTCTATGTCTCAAATTATACTTCCCTATGTACTAGGTCTAGATAATAAGAAAAACCCTAGTTTTCTAGCATTATACTTCTTACAACCTAGTAAAAAGTGTTTGTAATGTTATTTATGATAGATATTGAAATTATACTATTTATAAATTCTATCTACATATCTATTATCCTAAGATGACCTTAGACTTGCATGAAGTTCTCCCTCCTATGCATGTGTGTCTAATTCTAATAATACAACTATATGCTCTTTCTTCTAGTAACGCTTCGTATAAGTAATGCAATAATATATTTGAAAATTTGAATTTTAAGATATTTAAAATATTTTTGTGTAATTTTATATCTTTAAATAGATAATACTTTCTTATTATATCATTTCCTTATCAAATTAGGTGTTTTAATTAGACCATAATCTTTATAAATAAAGGAAACTTACGAATTTGATTATATATTAGAAAGTGAAAAAATATAACCATTAGATGGGAAAAATGGATAAAAATTGTCACAATCCAAAATATATAGTAAAAATATAGAAGGATAAGAGTGGACAATTATGTCAAGCCTGGACCCTAATTTCAATGCTAGTGTATAGGATAGATGAAAGTGTCTATGGACTAAAACCATGTAGAAAGTAATTACAAAATGTAGGGGTATATGTTATACAATATACGAGGACAAATAAATGTAACACATAGGCCCAATGTGTAGGTAAATCAATTGATACAATATGGAACTGAAGAGGTCCACGAGAGATCACATCACTAAATGGATAATTCCTAGTAAAGAGGTATATAAAAATAATAAGACTAGTAATATGTGTACTTTTACAAAAATGGGTGTCTAAATTTACCCCACTTTAATATAGTAATGAAATAAAAAATATTGATTTCTAGTTTATATAAAATAAAATGCATATTGTGGTACTGAGAACACATCTTGTCTTTGCTCAAATTATTCCATCAATCTTTTGTCCTTCATTATTAACTGAGACCAAGCATATTACAAACAAGATGAATCAATGTATATAATATATATGTAATAAAAACTAATAATTATCATAAAAAAATCATGGATAAGGTGCACATGTATATGTGTCATGTAGTAACTAGTTCTAGAGTGATGGAAATTGGAGAAGTAGTCAATGGAATTTTCAACCTCATCCACCTTCTAGATAAGAATACAATTAGGTATAAATGTTGTAAAAGCGTTTTTCACCATGGTGGTGATGTACATACAGTAAGGATAGTTGATAAGTGATCATCTACCCAACCTAAAATAGGAAGAATAATACTTTAGCCATTAGGCGAATCATTTCTTGATGAGCAGAGTTCAAGTGAAAAAGATGTGTATGTATAGCTCAGTATAGGGTGATTGATGAAATAAATCTAACCCCCCCAAAAATTATGAGACTCTATGATTTAATACCTTAAATGACACCAAAATGTAAGAACTAATTTTTGTAGATGGGTAAGGCTCAATACAGTCTATAAATGCTCAATTGGGGTATCGATATGTTAGGGAATCAATACATAGAAGTTTTGGAATTTTGATTCTGATTTATATTATTTAAATAGTAGGCACATATTTCATAACATAATCACATTATATTTGTATCATTATATAACTATTTGTAATAATCGTACCGTGTATAAAATTCTTCCACAAATGTGTATTAGGTCATAAACTGTGTATGTTTTTACAATTTGGAGATTAATCTAAGTGTGGAAAAAATGATTCCAAATTATGCCTCCTCTATGTATAAAGGAGTATGAAACTATAATATGTTTCTATGTGAATGACATGTTTTCAAAACATGCCCTTATTATAAACTGGAGATGTTGATTATTGAATAGTTGTGGAGAACATGCTTTCCAAGCATGCCTCCAATGAAATCTATAAATTATGAATGTGGGGAATCCATGTCTATATGAAATGACCCCAATAATGATGAAAGTTAAAATAATTAAAACATACTCAATAAATGTGGAGAACATTCTATCACGGTATGCCCTCATTATAATCTAAGAGTTGTGTTATGTGTTTTTTATTGTGTGTTACATTTTTTGAAACATGACCCTACTAATATTCCCCCCTTCCCCCCCAGTTGGGACAAGGTAGTATAGTGCTTGTTGGTAGTCTATTCATAAAATGAATAATGGGGAATTTTATTTTTAACATTTGGTTTGGTAATATTTAAGTAATGTTGTATCCAAGAATTTGTAACATTATTTTTGGTAATATCTGGAATGTTACAAGATATCTATGTAGAAATATTTTTAATGATATCTAGTAAGGATTGAAATTTTGAAAATTTGGTATAATATATAATAGCTTATTGTCTATTCCCTAATACAACTTATGATTTTGAATTTGGATAATTATGGCTCAAGTTATGGTCATTTGAAATTATGCCCAAGTCGTATATTAGGCTGGTTGGAATAAAAAATTTAAATCATTTTCATTTTGAAGCTCTGTGAATTTTTATCTCTAAGCCTATAGAGAAATAATTCCATGTGAAAGAGTTTCTCATCCTTTGTAATTTGATATGCTCAAGATTGCCCTAGCCGTCCATGATTTTTCTGAGCTACAAAGTAGTTACTTGGAAATTTATTGATAATTTTAATTTTTTGAAAATTTTCATTTTGCCCTATTTTTGTCACTTTCATAGTCTATCATATGCTTATTAAAATGTCTTAGACGATTTCATTAGGATGGTGATGTAACATCCATAGATAGATGCTATTGTCTAATGTATGTATCTGACACATAATTTAGCACATGATATTATCATATTTGTATTTTGTGCTT
>JARHVA010007798.1:317500-337500 GCA_037957365.1 Torreya grandis
CAATTAACTCAATTTTAGTTCCTTTCCAAAATGGTTAAGTATGTAAACTTAACAAAATTTGTATGAGAGGTCAAATTTGAGTCTTTATATCTTTTGATATGATTTAAGGGATGACCAAAAACTTGGTGCATATGTTCTTGGGATTAATGTGAATGAACCCATGTGACCATTTTCTCCTGAAACTACCACATGTGTGAGATATACCATCAACAAACTACCTACTCATAATTTCTACCAATAGACCCAAAATGTCTAGATGAGAATGAAGAATAAAATGAATGCTATGCACTTATAAGTAATTTTAATAACTCTTAGAATCCTATGGGGCATTTTAAACTATAAAACTATCCTTTAAAAATTGGTAAATTACACTTTAAGTAAACTTAAAGTGTTTCAAAATATTTGTGAGAAAACCAAGATCTGTGAACCACTCATTTCATCTAGAACTTTTATTTACCTACTCATGCATTAAAAACCTGGTATATCTAGGAACAAGATTGGTATGTGGGCCAAAAAATAGCTAACATCTTAGGTGAATCATAGGGAAGCATGCCTATTTCACTTTGAGAACCTAGACTAATTGACTTATCTAGTCCATTGGGCATGGAATCATTAGTCTCTGTAACTGAGTTGAACCTCTCTTGAAGAAATAAGGACCAAAAGAAAGAAAACAAAATAAAATGCCTAAGGCCCTTTGGAAAAGGAAACAATATAGAAAAAAAAAATATATGCATAAGGTACATAGAGGAAAGCATAAAAAACTACAATAACATGTACAATATGTTACAATGGATGTAATGTTATTCAATAATAGGGCTTTACATGAATTACATTAACTGGGATAGGTAATACCTCTCCATCTAGTTAGGCACATTGAAAAGAATTATGTTCCTTCCATCCATTATTCAAATAAGGACCACTTCACAAGCTATCAAACTTGGTATGGTTTCCTTGTTTAGTCTTATTTGAGTCCCATTTGAGGACTAGGTCCCATTCTTTGGATCTCCTTTCTTTAAATATTTTGTCAAAGGATTTTTTTTTCTTGATCTTGATTTGATTCTAGTGATTTCATATCAAGGTCCTTAGTTTATTATAGATCCACGAGTTCTATCATCAACACATTCATGGGCTCACCTTACATCAACTCAAGCTGATGGGATAAATCTAATGCAAGCATCTCAAGGGACATAAGCAATTTAGATTCTCTTCCATACATAGGAACATATGGACAATTACAAATATAAGTTTTAGGAGTCACCATATCAAACCATAGAGATGTCTTTAGCTTGGTATGTCATGTTCTCTGATTCAATTCCATGGTCCTAATAATCCTCAGTAAATTCTTTATTATGGACTTTACCAGTCTATTTCCTTATGGATAGTAGATGGAAGAGGTGGTGAGGAAGATGACAAACTTTATATACCACTCACTTGTCTTCACACCAAGGAATTATAAAACATATTAAAAAATAATGGTGACTAGGACACCAAACCTTGTCACAAGGCTATCATAGAAATCCAAGATTACATCTTCACCAGCCTCCTTCAAATCAATCGCTTCCACCCTCCTAGTGAAATAGTCAATTAAAATGAGCACCCATTTATGCCCCAAAATTGATGGTGGGTTGATCATACCTATAAATTCTAACCCCCATTGCATGAAGGGTTGTTTCACCTAAATAGGATTGAGTGGAAGGGATGATAGTTTTTGTTTTACTACAAAGAGGGCACACCTCTAGAATTTTCTAATCCATGCATGAGCATCCTTGAAAAGATTGGGTGACTAATAAATATCCCCCATTTCCTTTGTTGTGGTGGTTATAGGTGCAAAATGGCCTCCTATAGGTCCATCACGGAATTGCTCTAAGAGTTTGGTCACCTGGTCATCATCTATGCATCTAAGGAGTACCCCATTGAGGTCCTTTATAAAAATAAAACCATCAAATAATTCATAAGGTATAGATTGAACCCTGAAATACCTTCTTTTGGATCTATCCAAACCTTAGGGACATTCTATTATTGTCAATAAGTGATCCATATCTTGAAACTAGCTCTTTTGAAGTGGAGGTGTACCTGCTTATGAGTTGTATTTTGTTACCAAAATAACTTCCATTTCTTCTCAAAGGTCATTCACCAAGTGCTCACACAAAACCTTGCCCCTGACCAACTTGGTAACCTTGATCTCTACATTGTATTCCATGACCTTTATGATCTAACTTGGTCTCTTCTCATTAAAATCTTTGTTAAGGATGAAATCCCTAATCAAAGATGAGACACCATAAGATGGATCTTATTGTTGGAGAGCATGGGCTTGAGCTTCTTGAGGCTTATCAAAGCTGAAAGAAGTTGTTTCTCAATGAAATTGTACCTCACCTTATATCCTTCTAGACCTTGAATAAAAAAGGCAATTATCTATTCTATTTCTTCACTATTATTCTATTTATCATAGTTAATATGTTTTCAATGCTAGCAAAGGTGTATAAGATGAAGTCTTCAGAGAAATAAGAATTTAAGAGTGAGGGTACTTTGGAAATGGCCTACTTGAAGGATTAAAGATCTATCTTGGCTTTGTCTAGCCAAGGAAACACTTTGATTTTCTTTAGCATGGTGGTGATAGGCTTGACCAGATTTGCAAAACTAAGTATGAACCTTCTAAAAATTTTGATCTTCCCTAAGAAACTCTAGATCCCCTTACTATGCTTTTGCAAGGATAAGGCTAAGATAACACTTAGTCTATTAGAGTCAATGGATAATCCCTCTTTTGAAATAATATAAACCAATAGTATTCTTGCATACATAAATAGCACACATTTTTGGGGATTTATATAGGTCTCATACTTTCTGCATCTCTAGAATATCAGCCCCAAATTGTCTATTGCTCACTAGCATTCTTAGATAAGATTTTGATATCATCCAAGTAGACCAAGACCATTTGATTTATCAATCCTTGGATGTCCACGTCCATTTATCTTTAAAAGGACACACCAAAATTGGACAATCCAAAAGGCATATTTTGATAAGTAAATGTGTACCACTTAATGATGAAGGTAGTCTTGTACTAGTCCTCTTCTCTCATTAACAACTTTTTATAACTTCAATATCCATCTAAGAGAGATAAACATTCTAAACTAATAACTACTCACAGGAGTTACTCCATAGATTTTAGAGGGTAATGATCCTTCAAAGAGACCCTATTAAGATACATGAAGTCTACACATAAGCTGATCTCCTCACTCTTCTTTCTAATAGGTACTAGATTATCTACCCATGAGGAGTGCTTGATTGGGTAGATGATCCTATATTCAATAAGCTTGGTAAATTCCTTTCTCATGAGCTCTTCAATCTTTGGATTTATGGGCTATTACATCTGCCTAATAGGATTGGCATTAGCCTCTAGATTTATATTGTGTTGGTCCAATTTAGGATCAGAATCCCTTAGGTAACTATAATGCCAAATAAACATGTCTGAATATTCCTTATAGATCTCTATGAAAGCATGTCTTTAAACTTTAGTGACTACCTTTCCAAGCTTGAGGAGCTTGTCTTCAAAAATAAGAACTCTCTCATAGTTCTCCTCATTAGTTGACATCATTGCTTCCTTCTTCCTCATATGGTCCCCTTCATGAAAGAGTCCTTCTAGGATGATTATCCCTTTAGGAAGCTTATTGGACCTTATTTGAACAACCTGTTCCTTATACTGATGTTATAATTTTTCTTGGTTAAGAGAGGAGAACTCTACTTCTTGTAGCAATAAACATTCAATCTATTTATCATTTTCAAAGACCTATCAGTGAGCTTGATTATCTAGAACCGATGGTATTATTACCAATTTGTCATATGGTTGAACTTTAGTACTTTCCAAATCATTGGGGATGTCAAAATGATCCCTAATAGCTTCTACTCTATCAACATGTTGATTTTGGACTCTTAGCACTAATTAAATGTTGAAATCCTCAAATTATTCAATTAGGTCCCACACTCTATTTTATAGGACTTCATTAAGTTGTTCTTATTGGCATTCTGACCTTTGACCTTGTATACAACAAACTCACTATCCCCATAGACTTGTAACTACTTGATATTTCTCTTATTATCCCATTGAAGGCCATGGGTGAGACCCTCATATTCTACTACATTACAGATGTATCTAAATTGGAACTTATATGAATATAATTACTTATCATTTGAAGGGGATATCAACATGACACCTGTACCCACCCCATTCTTGCTCCTTGAACTATCAAAAAACAACTTTCATAGGTAACTAGGATCTTCTTAAGGTATCATGAGGGAAAGAATGGGTTGGATTTCTTCATGAAAATATTAGACTCCCAAGTCCCTTTATTCAATACCTTCTAAGGATTCTATCAACTAGCTGTCATTTCATAGATCATCTAGGAACATGTCTAGTACCTCTTTTGGATGAGTGTTCAACTCCTATCCCATTGCAAATTCATCCTCGATAATGATGGTGTAATTGATGTAGAAATTATCTGGTCCATAGGACTCTATACATAATTATGTAATGGGCTCAGTTTTGATTGGCACTTTGTTCCCATACCTTATCTTAAATTCTATATAGGATGAATCTACTATAGGATAGCCCATGTCTTTTTCATGAACTCTCTATATAATTATAGTACAAATTAAAGAGGGATATCCAAGATCAATACATCTTGAGCCATCAAGACACTGATAAAATTTTAAGGTCATATTGAGGTCCTTAATTATAAAAAATGGATTATGAGAAGAACCATCAAGTTACATCACTCCTTTAGACTGTGGCTCATATCTCAGACCAAACTGATCAGCTATGGACATTGGCATCACTAAGGTACTAACCCCAGTATCGACTAAATAATTATTCACCAAAGAGTTACCAATGATCATTGAGATGTATAAAGGAAGAGTCTTGACTAATTTACCTGATTCCCCTCTATTTGGCCCTTTGGCTATATTATTGAGAACTTGATTCCCCTTGCTTGTTGGCTTTTCTACAATATTGATCTTTGATAGTCCTTCTTAAATAATGTCTACTTGTCTAGGCATGGAGAGAATATGCCACATGGGCACACTCACATTTGAATTTTTCATTTGTTCAACAATGTTGATGGGTAAACTACCTACCATTACTTTTTCTTTTGGGGACACCACTGTTGCTTGTTCAAATTGTGAGCCCTGAAGTACAAAAATCTTCCCTTGACTCTAATTTTTGGGAGGTACCAAAAAATTTTGAGTGACAAAAATTTCACTTGGATTTATAAGTAGAGTAATCATGGGAATCTCTTTGACTTCTTCTCGATAACCATCCATGTTCCTTATTATAAATCTTGTGTTTATTGTCACTGGAATATAGGCCTAACTAGAACTAGCCTATTGGTTAGATGTGTAGCACTCTTCTTGTTCATATTTCATCATTATAACATTCAAATAATTTGGTCCCTAATTAGACCCTTGACTTTGTGGGGGATATTTTGGTTTAGTCATTATAGGTACTTATACATTTTGGAGCATGAGAGCTTGGTTGTATCAAAAATTAGTAGCTTGCTACCATTGATCATTGAATGATTGGTTAAGGTGAATATTAGGGACAATATGTCAACCAAAGGACTAATTCCAAGGCATGGTACCCTCTACTTCTTGAGCCACATTATTTTGGACTAGGATAAAGGAGTTGGAATTACTAACAACATTAGGATTGGAGTTATTCTACCTATTGTAGCCATGCTACCCTTTTTATTTGGTTTTGACCTTAGTGCTGGATTTTGTAGTTCCCCTTATATGGTGGCCTATTAATTTGAAAATCTTGATATTGAGGTTGATATGAACTTTGATAAGGCCTATTGAAAGCCTATTTAATTTTGACATTTACTATCTCATTCACTAAGGATTGAAACATGCTTTTGAGCTCTTGAAAGTTTTACTATAGTGAATCACTAGATCCACTAGTGGAAGACTTATCTAGTTTTGGTGTAAGGATTGTATAAATTATTGGTGTAGGAGGAATTGCATCCAATAAGGGGTTAATAATAGGAGGTGGTTTGAATTCAATAAATAAGGGCATTTGTGGTATGGGTGTAAGTTTGCTACCTTGAACCAATTTTTTTTTGCTTTAATGGCCACCTCATATGCATTTAGAAGTATATTTCCTCCCATAGATTAGATCATCACTATTGTGTCAATATTTAAGGTCTTTAAATAATATATTAAGTAAAATTTTGGGGTTGGCTTAAATGAGAATGTGATTCTATCCCAAATTTTTAGAACCTTATGTTTAAGTCTTACATGACTTCATGAGGAGCTCTTGACATGGTAGTTAGTTGCTCTACAAGTGACAAATGAACAATTTTATTCTCAAAATAATTACACATGGATTCTCCTAACTGGTCCCATGTTTGAATGGAATTGGTAGTAATTCCTCTATACCATTCTTGGACCTTTACTTTAAAATAAGTTATCTAATAACCTAATGGCTATATTTTACTTAGTGACATTATGGATATTTTAAAAATTGGCTATGTCGATGAAGTGTTTAGAAGGTGTTGTAGCTTGGTCACTAGCATAATAAGGAACATTTTTAAGGGCTATAACTAGGACATGATCATATTGGACAAGGTACAAAGAACATTGGCCATTAAAATCCATAAAATCTGTAGGGTCTTTCATGGATATGAAAGGGGTTAATAAAGGTCTTCTTGTAGGGGTAGGCCTTGAAAAAGACTTAAGAACAAAAGTTCCCTGATATATATGTCTATTGGCAAACCTTAATATTTTTAATGAATTTAAAGGTAGTTCAATAAATTAAAAAGGAATACATCTTGAAACTAACATTATTGTCACTTTTGGTATGAGAATAAGATACTGATGTACACCAGAGTGTTGATTCTTCCTTTTGGAGTCACCAGATGTTGTTTGGGAGCTTAACTATTGAAAATTTGATAAAATGTCATCAACTTTGATCAATCTTCCTTTTAAAATAACTGTGTCCTACCAAGCATGCCATAAACTATTATAGAATCAATTTATATCCTTGGAGAGGGTTATTTATTCCCTTTCCAATTAATCTATAATATGGGAACAACCCCAATCTATGGGTATCCTATGATGGGGTTGAACCTCCACATATAGTTGGCTTTATTTTTATGCTCACCTAAAACTAATGGTAAACTAATGCTTCATAGGGAAAAGTGTTATAAATATGGTTAAAATATCCTAAGAAAGATAAAATGGTGATGCACCAAAGTTGAATGGACACTCATATATGTTTGAACATACACTGGATCAACAGAAGATAAATATGGCTTACTCAATCTCACTAGTTGCATAAATATTTCATAGAAGGGGTTTTAAATAGAACAATAGTCTGGACCTACAAGTTAGTTTTCAAACACCTTAAAAGAGGCAAGTAGAAGGACAAAAAACTAGGAAGAATCTCCTTCAAAAATTTACCATACACAAGTATACTAAGCACTAATTAAAGGAAAGAGATAGGCAAAGGGTTGATCTTATTAATTCAAAAGTAGTTATTAAAATATTTTTATAGGGTTTAACCATATAAAATGAGCACACTTTTTCAAGATTCTTGATCAGTATCCTTGTCTCAGGAAAGAAAATGCAAAATTATAAGAGACAAGAACCCCTTTAATGGGAATGAGACTAGGATATATAGGATAAGAGAGAAAGAGAGAGTAAGAAAGGAAGTGGGTGCCCACCATTAGAAAAAGAACACTTTATCTTGGGTCATTAATGAGTTTCAACCTTGTACTCCTTAGCCATTGAAAGCCTTGCCACCTTTTTTGATCAATCAAGACACTGTCGTTGGTATATTTAGTGAGAAATTCCCCAAAGGTATGAAGGATGTATTGAATGATCCTAGCTATAGTTACCAACACTAGACCTTTTCTTTGATACTTCATGTCATCTCTTACTTGATGACAAAACCTCATGCTCATGGATCTGACCAGATGATGGCTTTGTACCTTTGAGGTGGCTAGTTGTCAAGACTATGGACATGTTGAAGGATGAAGACCCTTAGTATTAATCACATCTCTTATTTATATTCATGTTTGTATCATAGGTCCATCTATAGATGGAAAACCAATCTAAGATTATTCTTTTTCCTATAGTTGTCCATATCATTGCAGACCTATAGACACCATAGCCTTTTTCTTGATATAAATAGGTCTAAATAGACCCAATTTATCTCTATAAGAACCAAGAGTTCATTGTATACATAGGTCCTCCTTTGAGAAGGGAGAAAATAATCATAAACAAACCTTGTAGGTTATAAAAATATGAAATGGAGGTCCATACTTATCCTTAATGGAGGTATGTTTACCTTGATTATGTCTGAGTACATCATATTGGCTACTCCATGATGTTTGAATGAGCTTCAATGGTGCTAGGATGACCCTACAAAACCTTATCACCCTTTGTTGAAAATGGACTCTCAACCTCAATCAAAAACACTAGGCTCACCTTTGTTCTAATTGGCCATCAAAATTTGACTCGGCTTGTTAACATATTGACTCATATTAAGTCATTGATTTTGATATGTACAAATTCCCATGAGTCATTGATCTTCTACTAGTTGAACATGTTGAAATTTGTCATGCATGCATTTTTTCTTGAGATTCACTAATCCATTTTATCTCTACTCATCATTAGATATAAATGTATGATGCAACATGAACTATTAGATCAACTAGGACCCACTATTGGAAACCCAAACATTAGTTTTTGGAACTTAAAATTGACATCCCATGAACTGCATTTGATGTCCTATAGAATGTATTTGATGTCATGTAGACCATCAAATTTAAGAATAGATAGATTTTTTTAGTGTCTTTATTTTTATGTTAGCATGAACATATTATGTTGCAGATCTAAATTTGAAGTCCTGTAACTCAAAGTGAAAAAATCATGGAGGTAGTAAAATTTTAGGAGATTTTCTTAAGATTAAAAGGGATGAACCCATTTCATCCACTAATTCTATGAGCTTTCTAAGCGTGTCTAAAAAATACTCAAGTTGATTAGTCCATTCATTCTTGAATGATGTTTTTACAATGGTCTAGTTCATTTGGATAGGTATGGGATACTTATCAAAATTTAACTAAGGAGCCAACTTTGAACATGCATGTCTTTTAATGTGCTTCAATGGATGATCTAAAACTTATAAAGTCATAACTAGGGACCAAGATGAATAAACCCATATGATTTTTTTTGTCTTAAAACAACCATACATGTGAGATATGTCCTTGATAATATACCCACTCAACTCAATTTTAACTCCTTTGTAAAATGGCTAAGTATGGAAACGTATCAAATTTTATATGAGAGGCCAACTTTGAGTCTTCATATATATTGATGTGCTTTAACAAATGACCAAAAACTTAATGCATATTTTCTTGGGCCTAATGTGAATGAACCCATGTGACTATTTTATCTTGAAACTACAAAACATTTGAGATATATCACCAATAAATTGCCTACTCAAAATTTATGCTAATAGACACAAAATGTTTAGATGAACACAATGAGGAACCAAATGAATGATATGCACTTTTAAATCATTCCAAACACTCTTAACAACCCATGAGGTCTATGTAAATCTAGTCCTATCCTTTATAAATTGGAAAATTAATCTTTAAGTGAAATTAAAGTGTTTTAAAAGCTTTGTGAGAAAACCAAAATACTTGAATGACTCATTCCTTCCAAAACATTTGTTCAGCTACTCATCCATTAGCAACCTGGACTATCTGGGCACAAGCTCGGTATGTTGGCTAAAAAATTGGCCAACTGAAACAACACATATTTATGAAGGATCCACTAGATCCACATGTGAGTATCTTTGTTTTAATTTTTGTATTTTTTTTGTTATAAAAGTATTAGGTTTATATATGTCACTAATTAGTGTATTATCTCAAATATGTGTAGGTACCAGGAGTTGTCGAGCATGGTAGATCAGATGATTCAAGCCTTATCTCATTATGTGCTGATGGACACATCAAAGGAATAATTTATTTAGAGATTTATTTATATTTATATACAACATAAACTATTGTTTATTCTAATTTCAAGAGTTATAGTGGCATACCAAATGACATCGATAGAGAATGAGGAGTTACTTATAGAGCTAGATAAATGAGATATCCAAGAATAAAGTTTTGATGAGATCACGTAGACACTTATTGAGTGCTATGATTATTTTAGATGAAATAATGAGTATATAGTGTGGTGGTTATGTGCTTTTGAGGAGAGAGTATGAATAATTTCACATTCATAGATCCCATAATTTAATCCTAGTACAACTACATTTAAAGGTGATAGATCTATGGATATTAATAGTGATGAGTATAACCTATGGCATATGCCCCTACTTATGATTGATATGTTTATTTTTAAAAAATTTGTATCATTTTATATTTATATTAAATTGGTCACATGTATTTAATTTTGTATCTAATATATTTTCCCTATATTATTATCTATTGATCATTATATGATTGATTAATTATATTTTACTTCCATGGTGTATGTTGTGGATGTGATAATAGGGATAAAAATTATTTTTATTTAATCAAATTATTTTATTATTTGAATTATAAATTACTCATCATATGAAATGGAACCCTATAGGAAATAATAATGATTTATTGTAATGACCATGTGGTAGAGTAATTATCAATTTTTCTTTTGTAATTATGTCTATTGGAATTGAAGGTGTAATTGATGAATCTATAGGTACCCATTTAAGAAACAAAATATGTTATGTGGGTATATCCCCTTAATTCATGCATCTATCCAAGACATGGTAAACTAGTGGTTCCTTTGTAGTATTATTGTGGGAGTGATCAGTTGCATTAAAGATCAAACTAGGAGAAGAATTTTTGCTAATCAACATCTTCTTTGAGGGTCAATGGACCATGTTTTCCTTAAAAGGTGTTTTACTTACAAGGATCAGCATGTGATGGATATACCCTATTAATTATAACTATAGAAGATGTATGTGAATGAGTTATAGATTCCTTTTTTTTAAATGCAATAATTTCATGATCTGACAATTATATAAGCTTTTTCTCAAGGTCAAAACACTCATTATCTCGATAACCATTGATACCATGATAAGTACAAAAATGGGGTCCCTTTACCTTATCAAATCTCTAAAGTGGGTAACATGAATTAGGAGGGAGTTTTATCAATCATTTATACAATAATTTTTTTGTAATATATCATGTGGTCCATCATGATACAAATTAAACTGTAGAGGTTAGCATATGGTGATGCTATTTAGTCTATGGGATGTATGAAAAAAGCATGATCCTTCCCTTTATTTAATACATTAACTATTGGTGCTTTTGTAGGTACTGGTGGTTATACAAAATATTTTTTAAGTGGTTCATGATCCTTTGTAACTTGTTTAGTTACCCTTGAAACATGAGTCTAGCATGTTTTGTTTCTGATTGAAAAAGAGGTAACTAAATTTATGTATTTGTTAAAGCACATGAATATTTATGCACATCCCAATATAAAGTATTGAATGAATTAAAGGGATTGTTGAATAATTTATCTAAGTGGACAGATAATACCACTAATAAATAATTTTTTTACTTCCAAGTCATTGTGTCTAATGTTTAATAAATATAAAATATCCTTAAACCAAATAACATTGTCTTTTAGAGACTCATTCTTATTTTGGCTCAATTGTTTAAAATGTTCCAATAGTAACTTAGATAAGTTAAATTGGTAAAAATTTATTAGGAAAAAATCCAAAATATTTTTTAAATTCAATAAAGAACCATCTAGAAATCTATAAAATCAATCAAAAGCCTCTTTTGTTAAAGTGCAATGGAAAGCTTTTAATAACAAGTTTCCATTTTGGGCCCAATGTTCAAATGTATGTATATGTTGTTTTAAATGAATAATATGATTAAATTTACCATCCAATAATAATAAATATATAAAGATAAATTTATATGGATAAGGATATTATAACACATGTTGATAAATAGGTTGTCTTGGTAATGTATACTCATCAAAAAGAGCCTCATGAGAAAAAACTTGTAACTTAAAAGTACTGAATTATTGTTGAAATTATTACATTGTCATCATAATAGATGATATATAATTAGGACAGTTTGAATTTTATTTTTTATGTTGCAACATACCATTCAAATGAAATATAGGGATGGTGGGATCAGTATCAGTCTCAAAAGGAGAATCAACACATGGGTTTGTAACATTTGCTAAAGAAGTACCCATGGTTAAATATATAAGTATATAATGTTTAAAATCAATAAGGATAATAAAATTTACATTAAAATATTCTAATTCATTTGAAATTTGGTTACTTTCAAGAGGAATTGGTGAAATATTTTCACTTGCAAACATTTGATCCTATTTAACCAAAAGTGTAAAAGAAGGAGAATGAAGGAAATTTGACACTTCATTTATAATATCATGGGTAGGGGGTTTGGGGAATTGTGTGATTAACTATAAATTTAATTTTTAGTTATAAAAATATTATATAATGTAATTCTACTTTTTAGTGTCCTAGATTTATATATACATCAAGCATATTTTGAACTTTTTTTGTGTCCCAAAACAATGCATGTTTTGTGAGTGTTTCCTTAGGATGTTCATTGGAAATATTATTTTTCCATTAAATAAATAAATTATGAGAGATAATACATTTATTTTTCATACTACATAGTGGAGGGGAAGAACAACTTGGACTAGGTTTGTTTTAATCATGCAAAGAAGACATGGGATTTTCAACACTAATATCATTTTGAAGTGAAGGCATACACTTTATTTCATACATATTTCCATTATGAGATACATTGAAGGAACATTAAACATCCATGAATTTTTCAACATTATAACTTATAATATCACATTTGGTTTTTAAGCTAACCAAAGAAGGTGGAGATGCAATAATTGGATTTTCAACATTATGAATAGTATCATTTTTCATGTTTGTTAGTTCTTGAGACTTCTCATAATTAAAAATAAAAGGAAGAGGAGAATTAGGTTAAACAAAATCAAGAGTAATATCATTACATTAATATACATAATAGGAAACATCATTATCTATATTTTTGTCATTTATATTTGCATTTGAATGATTCATTCTTTCATTGTCATAGTTATAAGGAAAGTCAGGGGGTTTTGTGCCATTTTTGATGTTCCATAAGGTTCTAATATGAAATAAATTTATAATTAGGTATATTAAAAAATATATATAAAATATGAGGAGTTTTATTTTAGTCTCCTTTAGATGGCCATAATATAGGGAATCCATAAAAAATTGATATTTTAAGAAAATTTTGCAAAGCACAACCAAGAGAGCCAAAACAATAATGATATTTATCATACGTAAAATAAGCCTACATAAGAAAAAATTAGATCTAAAAAATAAAATTAAAAAAATATGAAATGTAATATTAAATAAAGGTGAAAAAATATAATATACAAACTAAGGTTTTGGTTCAATAAAAAGAGGTCGGGTTCACCAAATGTTTTGTGTGCTTTAAGAGTTTTACAAGATAATACCCTATAAAATAAATCTATTTGAAAGGAATGAAAATATTCGTATCTATAATAAAATAAAATCAATAATAGATATTTTCCTAATCTATCATATTTAATAAATATAGTAAATAAAACACATCTAAAGGGTAAAGAGAGTATATGTTATTCATTGTTTTATTCGAGATCGTGTTAGTGGTCAGGAGTCATCACAGTGTTGTGTTGGAGATTTGGATTTTTTTGGATCAAATTTTTTAATGTATTTGAAATTAAAATATCTGTGTTGATATTTAATATAATATTCCATGATTATGTCTATATCCGACACTAGTGTGAATTGAGAAATATACACAAGAGTGATCTAGAATTTAGACCAAAATTGTGTTACCCACTGTGTAATTATTTTGTTTCTCAATTTATGATTACTTCTATAGTATATCAAGATAATAATAAAAATACTAGTTATTTATAATTTTACTTATTTAAACTTAGGAAAAATTCATTAATATCATGAATCGATCTTAACCTAGTAACCCTATTGTTTCTAAGTACAACCTACATAGACAATACTCTTAAGATGGCCTCAAAATTGCATGTGGTTCTTCCTTCTATGCATGTGCATGAAATTTTAATAGTATGAATATATGAAATATCTCCTAATAACACTTTATACAAGGTATGCAATATCATATTTGAACTTTTGAATGGTTTAGATATTTAAAATAGTGTTGTAGTGTAATTTGATAGCTTCAAATATGCAGTAATTTATTATTATATAGTTGCCTTATCAAATTGGAAGGTGTGTTAATTAAAATATAGCATGTGTATCTATGGAAACCTTTTGAATTTTAATTATAATATTGTTATGGATGTAAATATAACTATAACATGGGAAAAAATGGATAACAAAATGGTTAAAACATAAAAGATGTGGAAAAAATGTAAAATGATAAGACTGAACAATTGTGTTGAGCCTAGATACTAATTTCAAGGTTAGCATATATGATATGTGTAAGTGTACTTGGGATAAAAACATTAAAAAAACATTAAAAACAGGTAGGGGTCTATGGTATACAATGGATGAGGATAATAAAACATAGCACACATGCCCAACATGTAGGTAAATCATGTGAAATAAGAGGAAACTAAATAGGTACATGAGAGACCATGTCACTAGATGAATAATTATTAGTAAAGAGGTATATATATATACAAGAATATTATTAGAATGTGTAATTTTACAAAAATTTGTGGCTAAAATAACCTTAGTATTTAAATTTAGATATAAGAGTAACCCATTTTGCAATTCTAAGGCAAGCTAAAATATTGAGTGAGAATATATCAATTTGAATTACAATGTCATACATGTGATGGGTTGCATATCTATTCTAAATTTAAACCCCATGGATTCATATAAACATACAAACAAATATAAAACATTTAAAATTATTTAATAAACCACCAAATAAAATGCTCAATTAATTAAGTAAAAGTAAAAAAAAATCTGAAAATAAAATGATTTATAAAGGTTAATTTATTTTATCAATTTCAAAAAAACTCACATAACCACTAATAATGTTGATAATTAGACATAAATAATATATATCCTTCCTTTGTAGGTAGATAGAGAAAATTAAAATTTGATTTAAAAGATTCTCATAGTATAGGAATATACAATCCAAACCACATACACTATGCATGCTTGGAATAAAATTCCAAAAAGGGTGGGTTGTAAAGCTAAATGCCCACATTACATAAATGTCCTTTTAGATAAGAATAACATCCTCTATCATCATAAAACAAATAAATCACTTCACATGATATTTGTGTAAGATTTTAGTTAACCCACATAACTTTATTTACACTATTAAGTAAGTTGAATATAATATAAAACAAAAAAATGATCGATTAACTTGAAAGGAAAAATATGTCAACATTGAAATGAAAATTATAAATATTCTAAATATATTGGTAAACATTACCTATGCATATTATTCTAATTACATTGCAACTCCCAATTATAATCTTTAAAGCATGTACTTGTAAGAGGCATTTATTTTGCTTTATCAATAGTCTTTTTATGTTGTCTTTTACCTTCCTCTTAAGTTTCCCAAGAACTCACATTTGTTGTTTCACTATCTCTATACTCTTATTATTTGTATAATGAATGTACTAATAAAATTATTTAATAGCTTTTTTGGAAATCCTCATTTTATCTATTAAATACAATTAAAAATAATAATATATTAAATATACACACAATATTATGGATTGTATAATTAATCCTAATTAATAAGAATTAAAAAAGATTTTAGGAACACATTTTAACAAGTTAATTGTGTCAAACAGGGGTCACAAGTGGGATGATAATTCAACTTGATGTCCCCATCCCATAGGTATGTTCATGTTAAAATTTTATGGGGCAGATAGAGAAACTCTAAGGGATTCAGGGGATGACTTTGTATTCAAGACTACCCAAGATACTTAATTAATGTAGAATATAATAAAATATGGATATTACTAATAATGAGACTAAATATTAGGAATTATCAATGTGATTTAAAATAGAAATATAATTTTGTATGGAAAATCTAGTCATTAAACGTGACTCAATGATTATTATCAGTGTTGTTCATAAACACAAGTCTAGTGTTTAAAGTCTTAGGAACATATCAAAGGGATGTTAGGAAGATTTTGAATCTTTATCTCTCTTAGTGGCTTCCCATAACATTAGGGAGACAAATGATGTGGTTAATTCGTTAGCAAACATTAGTATTAATCAGCATAAGGAATTAGTTATTGATAACTCTTGCAAGGATTATCCCAATGTTGATATTGAGCTGACTATTTCAATTTAATTTAATGTTTCTCTTTTGGGTGGACATGTTCATCTTATGGTGTGGTCAATCTCGTATGTCTTTTTATTTGGTGGTAATTTATGTTGCTATCATGCACATGACATTTGTATTAATGTTTAAGTTAGATGGGATTTGATTGCATAGTGAACTAACTTAGGGGTATTAATATTATGTTTATGGCTTTCAATAAGTTATGGGTGAATTGGTATTACCATAAGACATGGAAAAGATGATTCAATGAGTTTTTAACACAACCCTTCTCTACCTAATGGTTAAGAAATGGGAGATGGCCTTTCATAGTCGAGTGATAGACTCTCTCCTCAAGAATGTATTTTTCATTCATTTTGACATTGTGTTGGATGTTGTATGTGAACTCATTGGTCTATTTTATTTGGAAACTACATGCCAAGCCAAGGTTAACTCTAAAATGACTTCTATGTATGTCAGTAATATTATAATTACTTTGGATGATAAGGTATTGGTATGCATAATAACTAAAAGATTGGTTAAACCAATATTTTAGGTTTATTTAGCAAGAAATGTGGAGTTTTAGGGGTTAAATGTAGTCTTTGATGTTTTCTAGTAAAGATAATCTGGGGCTTATTCCCCTTGTCACTTTATGTGATCTCAAAAAATGATATATATGATTTTTTTAAGATTTATGAGAATCGTTAGTCATCCATTTTTAAACCATAACCATTAGAGGTTTTTATCTTAGTCCTAGATGTCCAAGTCTACAAATCCCCATGGTGTCTATTGTTACAACATTGGATCTTCAGTAGTCAAATAATGTGACTTTTGTATCATGGATTTTGGCAAGTTTTTTTTGGATCCCTAGCATTATATTTCCCTCTGATGTGTGGCTTTGATGAATCTTTTATGTTAGGATGTGGGATGGTCACATAGTAGGATTTAGTTGATGGGGCCATAAATGGACCCATGGAGGCCAATTATCATTCTCTAAGTTTGGGTGATTGTATGGTGTCTATAAATGTTTGGGACATCACATGTGTTCATGGTGCAAGACAGTGTTGTTGTGGCATATTTTTTGGGTTCATCATGGATTTGACTACTATGGAAGTCACTGTTGTCAAGTATGTTGAATTGGGCACCTTACGGGGGATGGATGGATAGATAGTGATGTGTTGGAGAAGCCTTTAGTGGGTGACAGAGGTGGGATTAATTCTATTCTGAATGTAGGTTCAAGAATACCTAGAGTTTAGATGGTGAGGTGGAAATATTTTTGGCCTTAGGAAACATGTCCTTCCATGGTTTGTCTTTAATTATGTTGATTACTTCTTTGGTCCATTCGTCATACTTTTCCTTATGACCTATCCAACATAGTTTTGAATTTGGTCATATATGGCCATCTCGGGCATCTTTTTGAATTATGTAATAGTTGATTTTGTTTAATAAAATAAGTGAGGTACCCCTTTAACCTCTTAACCGAATAAAAAAACCATTTAGGAACATTTAAATAGTTAAAATAGTATTTTAATGAAAATTAAATGATTTTCATTAGTTATATATATATATATATATATATATATATATATATATATATATATATAAAATTAAATTCTCATATATATATATATATATATATATATATATATATATATATATATATATATATATATATATATATATATATATATATATATATATATATATATATATATATATATATATATATATATATATATATATATATATATATGTATGTATGTATGTATGTATGTATCTCTGTGTGTGTGTATGTATTTAAAACGTATCTATGTCAATATGCGCGAACCTACATGAATGAGCCATTTAGTTATTACTTGATCAATAGTCTAAATTTCAAGTTGGAGGATGAATATTATTGTCTTTCCTTACTATTGATACATAGTTCACATTGTTTTTACCACTTTATAGGCTCTAAGAGTCACCGCTACATTTTTGTTGTCCTACCAACAATCTGGGGTAAGATATGTAAGGTTTATAGGTTGATAAAATTAATTATATTTAATGTGATTTTTTATTGATGTAAACACTATTTAAAACCTATGGGTTTTTAGTTTTCATATAGTTAAAATGTGATTTTATATATAGAGTGATAATGAAGAGCTCATTTTTTCAATAGCTTTGTGTGCATAGTCCATGAATTTTACAAGAAAGCATTGTGATATGAGTTTATCTGAAATCGATGTCTATGTGTGAATTTGGTGAGAATATATTTTATTTTGAAAAATGAGATGCATTGAAGTAAAGAGAAATTTTTGAAACCCTGAAACCAAAAATTTGAAACTCTAGGAGCAAATTTTTTGAAACTCTAGAAGATTTAAATCCTAACGGATACCTAGAGTTACACAATGTTTGAAAAATAAATGGATTCACCAAATTTTTATGATTAATTAAAACTAATATTATAAACCCAAATTCACAGAATTTGAATATAATAAAGTAGGGTGCTATAAATTCACATTTAGATAGAAACTAAAGATAAATTATTGAAATAGATGTTGGATGGTGGATATTGATCTTATTTTAATGCCTAGTACCTAATAGGTTGGTAATTACCCCCAATAATGTCACCATAAAGGTCTATGGGGGAATTCTAAAATATTGGAATTTTATAGTAAATTTGGAACATTCACTATGAGGTTACAGATCTAACGGTAGAAAATATGTTTGTGTATTTTTCCCTAATATCTAATCCTCCTTTGATTTGAGGGAATTATAATCATGGTGACATACTGTGTGTGAGTGAAGAGGATATTTTAGTGGTTGTATTATAGTTTTTTCCTTTCATTTTTTGGATTAAATAATAATAAGGATTGGCTATTTTTATGTGCATGTAGCCCATATTGGGTGAACCACATTAAATCTATGTTTCTATTGTGTTGTGATTTATGAATTTTATTTATATCTTTAATTCAATAATATTTTTCCATGTTCTATATTGTTAACAATAGACAAATAGAAAAACAAAAACAAATAAGGTTAAACTATGCTGAATATAGATGTAATTAGTTTTTTGAGTCATCAAGAAAATACATGGTAAAAAGGAATATAAATTTGAAAATTTTAGAAATTTTTTACAAGACGATATTGAGTTCTCTCAAGGATAATAACACTTAGGAGGTCAAGATCAATAATCTTTGTTGCCCAGGTTCATCGATCTTGTATTTTTAATTGTTGTAATTTTTGGAACATTAGGGACAATAGTGGAAATTAGATCTTCTTATTTTGATTTGATCCTTGAAAACATTGCAAATCCCTCTATATGACTTCTTTAATTTGATAACCCTAGCTTTGTGTAATAATCATATTAGTGAATATAAAAGACTAAAAAAGGGTTCATAGTATGATTTGTGTTATACCTCATTATCTCACTACTATAAACACTACCTACATAACAATATTGAGTAGAGGTATCAATCCTACATGTAGTTCTCCCTGCATAAATACATTATGCAATTGTTCTCTTTAGAATATATGACTACATCTAGAATTGGATTGAATACTTGATCATGATTAGATATGGTGACATAAAACTAAAAAATGACTTAGATCATGCAATTTTGAAATTATTAGAAATTAATTTGGAAATAATAGGGATATTTTATC
>JARHVA010007798.1:342500-350000 GCA_037957365.1 Torreya grandis
GATCATTTAGATGATAGTGGTAGTTCATAATTATAATGGAAGATATTATTTGGACTAGTTAAAGAACATTATTTATGAATGTTATGCTAAATCATATGATTATCGCATGTTTAAGGTCATAAATATAACAATTTCAAGACATTGATCATTCATTTCTTGAGAACACATACACTAAGCCTATTTTATCATCATAAAGGTTAAATAAAAGTGTAGAGGCTATGAGATGTGGTAATTAGTTTGATTCACTTAAGGATAAATTTCGTAAACATAACACATAGATTCATAAAAAAATATCCAAGAATAAGTTATGAGAAAGTCAGATTTTATTTTGTAACATGTTTTAAGACACCATTAAAGAGTATTTCATAAAAGCCATTACTTTTTGTTAAAAATTCACCAGTAATGTATTTAAACATAATAATGTTCATTTATTTGATGCCATGAGATGGATCTTATGACCCTAATAAATATTTGTTAATCTAGGTTATGAAATGACAAGTTACGAGAGCAATCAAAGATGATGTGAGAAAATACAAGCTCATGATGGCCTTAATAGGAAGAATTATTTAATTCATATAAAATGAGATGTTACTTCCCTATGTATTTAATAGGTAAAGGAAAAATTAATCATAGAATATAAAATTAAGGAGTGCACTAGCCATAACATTCATTACTTAAATATATTTAAGATAGAAGTGTAGAATAAGTATGGGATTACAATCACATATATTTACATGTAATAAACAAAGTTGAATTCATTTTTTATGATAAGGATAAAGATTCCTAGTTTATAGATGGACTAAAATCAAGAATTATGTTTTAAATTATGTAATAAAAGTTCCTTACTAAGGCTAATGCATGAGGAGATGCACTTCGAGTAGAGAGAATTGAAAATTATAGAGACACTCCATTGAATGATGCTAAAATTAAGATGAAAATATATGATTCTATGAGAATAATGGATGATATTCATGATAATAATAAAGTAAAGATAAACATATGGTGTATGGAGTGTGTAAATGAAGGGCATCATAGAAATGATTGTCCAAAAAAAAATATATAGTTATATGACATATACAAGGTTGTAGGACATGCACCATTAAAATGTCATCAATTACAATAGTATAGTAAAAATTTGTAGAGTTTGTACTACAAATTTTGTATGTCTACATAGTTTATTGGGATATTTTTTCTCTTATTCAAGGAGCATTTATCTAAGTTAAGGAATGTGATGAAATTATATCAATCTATGTGCATTGTGACAAACTTGAAGAAGTAATGTTTATTCTCAACTTTTGGTGTCCCATTGGATCACATAAGATGCATTCATGGAATATTATTGGATTGAGTCAAATTAATAATAATTTTGGTCATTCCACATCTCATAAGTTGTATATAGGTGCAATAATTATTGGGGAATACATGCTACTACAAGAAATTCATAAGAGGCTATGAAACTATATCCACCTCATGGAGAAATTACTACATAAAGGTACATGGTTCAAGTGGAAAAATTAGTGACAAAAAAATTCATGGTTCGAAATTAGAGTTGTGTCATGAATCCCATTTTATATTTCATAATTGAAGTGAACCTTCCCATGTTCATGTAAATAGTTCAATAACTGTGGTAGAAGTTATTGTGGCAAAACTAGGAGTCGGTGAATTAGACCATACAATCCACCTCATAAGTTGTAAACTCTAAGATAGAAAGAAAAATAATATAAGTATAAAATGGGAATATTTATCAATGGCATTTGAATTTTAAAATTTTAGACAATACCTTCTATCAACAACAAATAAATTTTTTTCCTACCAAATTTGCAGAAGCTATTGAAAAAATCCAAATAAACTTTCTATGGACTGGTACTGAGGAAAAAAGGAGGATGCCTTTAATTGCTTGGGACAACATCTTCAAACCTTTCAGGGAAGGGGGGATAGGAATAAGGAAAATTATAAGTATGAATACAGCTCTCTTAGCAAAATTAGGATGGACAGTTTACCATGAAAATAAAGAATGAAGTAACATATGGAAGCATAAGTATTTATTTAATGCAAAATCCCTTTTTGATTTCTTTTCTTACCCTGATGTTATCTAGCCGTCTTCCATATGGGGAGCAGTTCAGGGAACCAAACAAATTTTAGAAGAAGGATGCTCCTGGAAAGTTGGTAATGGAATAAAGGTGAAATTTTGGGAGGATGCTTGGTTAAAAGAATACCCTTTGATAGAAGAGTTCCAAGATAAAGAGGTAATTGATCGATGTAAGCAAAGATATGGAATAATGGTAAATCAATACTAGTAGAACAATTCTTGGGTGAATATAACTGACCTTGATCAAGATTTCAATAATATACAATTATCCCTCAATGCTATCTCTCTTTATCCTAATCTTGAGGATAAGATTATCTGACATGATGATCCTAGTGGACAATTTAAAGTATCTACCATTTTTAATTCTAAGGTAAATGGTAATCAACCTTTGTGGTCGCATGCATGGATCAAGGGGCTTATCCCCAAAATAAAAATATTCTACTGGACTCTGCTTCAAAACAAAATCTTGACTCTTGACAACATGCAAAAAAGAGGAATATATGTGGTAACAGGTGTATTATATGTAAAAAGGGCTTTGAAGATAGAGATCATTTATTTTTGAACTGTTCTTATACGTAGCAAGTTTGAAATGAGATCCTCAATCTCTGGGGTATTGTATGGGTTCATAAAAAAAGTGTAGAACCATCTTTTAAATGTTGGTATTGCCCATCCAAGAATCCTGATGTTCTTTTTTTCTGGAAATTAACTCTTCACCATATTTGGTGGGGCATATGGAAAGAAAGAAACAATAGAATTTTTAGAAGTAGAGAACTTCTAGGATGGGTGTTGGGCTAGAATATTATTAGAGCAATAAAGGAGAATTTTTCATCACAAAGGGATCCTAATCCAATCTTTGAAATTGATAATCCCTTAAGATCTGAAAGGCCTAATGTGAAAACCAAAAATCCAAGATTAGATGTTAAATAGAATGTCCCCCCTTGTGGATGGATCATAGGTAACTTTGATGGAGCTGCTAAAGGGAACCTAGGAAAAGTAGGATGTAGAGGAGTCTTGAGAGATCATGTGGGAAGTGTAATTGATGCTATTGCTATTGTTAGGGTGTGGAGCTAAAAGCTTCACCTAAGGCAAATAGGGAGGTTTTCAGAGCTTGATAGTCGCTGGCATCGGCAGGCCAAAACTGACATCGGTCAGGGGACAGTGCAAGGGAAACTGGCATCGGTAGGGATCGATCGGTGTCGATCACCTCCAAGAAGACAGGGACCGACATCAATCACCTGTGGTAGTCAGAACTGTTGTTGATGAACAATCAGTTAAGCAAACGCGTTGTTTACATGATGAAGACCAGTTAGAGTCTTGAGCTGCAAGTCTAATCATTGTATGCATGAGATCTATATAATAGACTCATGGGCTATATTGTTAAGTGGATAACTTGTAGAAGAGATATTTAGAACTTGGAGAGTTCTTCCCATGGTGGAATTAAGTAGGATTCCCCATGTATGTAAGATCAGGTTTGATATGTAGGGTGTTGTAGGATCATGGTGGAGATCTACATGTGATAAGTAAGATCAGGTTGGTCTGCAGGGGTGTGTGTATGTGAGGGTCAAAAGGAGATCAACGGGGGAGCAAGATCCAAGGTGACAGAAATACATCAGGAGTAGGATCATGGTGAGATCTACTTGGAGTACCGGTTCGTACTCGATTGTACAAATGTACAATGAGGTGAATAACAACTTGTGTTAGCTGTGTGTTATGACCTAATGAGAGAAGATTACTCTTGAGGGAAGATTACTGTAAGCCCACGAAGTGGAAAAATGAGTGCCACATCTTTGTTGTAATTTCCTTCTACAATGAGCTGAATATAATTGTATATTGCCTCTCACATTTTGTGTGTTTTCTCATTGATAGTTACTTGTTCTTCTGTGTAATTCTGCATGTTTAATTGCTTATACATTGGTAATCATGTGTGCTCTTAAATCTAACAAGTTGTGTCAGAGCTTTGGGGAACTTTGGTCCTATAAAATGGTATCAGAGCGAGGTTGGACATTCTTAGGGTGAGTTTGACTAACAGATGGGCCAGATCTGTTAAGTGTTGTTGATTACAGGTTACTCATAGGGGTTGCTATTTGAGTGGGAGTATAGCAATGGTAGAAGAAGGTAAGCTAAGAATGAAGAAAGTCAGGCACAGGATTAACACCACAAGGAGTGTGGTGGGTTGTCTTCAAGTGGGAGCTTGAAGAGGAATACAAGCCAAGATGCAGATTAGACAGAGTACTAGTTTAGGTATAGGTGCAGTTGTTTATCTCCAAGTGGGAGATTGTTAGGGTGTGGAGCTAAAAGCTTCACCTAAGGCAAACAGGGAGGTTTTCAGAGCTTGACAGTCACCAGCATCGGTAGGCCAAAACTGACGTCGGTCAGGGGACAGTGCAAGGGAAACCGGCATCGGCAGGGATCGGCCGGCATCGGTCACCTCCAAAAAGATAGGGACCGACGTCGGTCACTTATGGCACTCAGAATTGCTATTGATGAATAGTCAGTTAAGTGAACACATTGTTTGCATGATGAAGACCAGTCAGAGTCTCGAGTCACAAGTCTAATCATTGTATGCATGAGATCTATTTAATAGACTCATGGGCTATATTGTTAAGTGGAGAACTTGTAGAAGAGCTATTTAAAACTTGGAGAGTTCTTCCCATGGTGGAATCAAGTAGGATTCCCCATGTATGTAAGATCAGGTTTGATATGCAGGGTGTTGTAGGATCATGGTGGAGATCTACATGTGATAAGTAAGATCAGGTTGGTCTGCAGGGGTGTGTGTATGTGAGGGTCAAAAGGAGATCAGCGGGGGAGCAGGATCCAAGGTGACAGCAATAAATCAGGAGCAGGATCATGGTGAGATCTACTTGGAGTACCGGTTTGTACTCGATTGTACAGATGTACAATGAGGTGAACAACATCTTGTGTTAGCTGTGTGTTGTGACCTAGTGAGAGAAGATTACTCTTAAGGGAAGATTATTGTAAGCCCACAAAGTGGAAGAAAGAGTTCCACCTCTTTGTTGTAATTTCCTTCTATAATGAGTTGAATATAATTGTATATTGCCTCTCACATTCTGTGTGTTTTCTCATTGATAGTTACTTGTTCTTCTGTATAATTTTGCATGTTTAATTACTTATACATTGGTAATCATGTGTGTTCTTAAATCTAACAAGTTGTGTCAGAGCTTTGGGGAACTTTGGTCCTATCAGCTATCCCTATTAATAAGTTGAATTGTCATATTGTTGAAGCTTTTGCAGCCCTTCAAACCATTAAATTAGCTATTGAATCAGGATATTCTAAATTATGGTTGGAAGGTGACTTCTTGAATGTCATTAATATCTTAAATAAAAAAAATTCAATTTCATGGTCTAGAGAGGCAATGGTGATGGAAATGAAAGCCTTAATTCAAAAATTTGAGAAAGTAACCATAACCCATACTTATCGTGAAGCCAATGGAGTTGCTGATTGGATAGCAAATCATGCAGTTCGAACAGGAAACAAAGTGAGTTGGTAGGATAAACTAAATAAGAATGTGAATCTTAGAGCACTCATTAATTATGATGCAATTCATTCAAAGGAGGGAAAGATCTGCTTGGAATAGAAAATTAATTATTTGGCAGAGTGGCCTCACAAAAGAAGGATCACATTCATTGAACAAAAATATTATAGAGACTGTGAAGTGGGTTTTGTATGTGCCAAAAAATAGGTGAGTTTCATTAGAAGTTGATATTAGTTGGTCTCATTGCTCAATAATCAGTGTTTGGCTGTTACTGGATAACTGTATGGCTTGCAAAATGAAAGGTGAACCAAAGAAGCAGGAAACTAAAAGTTGCAAAGATTGGAAGGCAAAATAGGATGTCTAGAAGATCCTTCAGAGAGGAACAGTTGTGAGCTACTTGGAATGGCTACATGGTTCAAAACCCCATATAACGATGGTTTTTTTCAAAAATTGGGTCGATGATAGGGTAACCCTCCATGGCATCACGGTGAAGCTCACCAAGGAATTCATAGCGGAGGTCACGGGGCTGCCAATGGAGGGTATAAAATTCTTTAAGTAGACCAGCATATCTAATGAGGCATTTAGTAAATTCCCAAAGACAGATGCTGAGGAGCAATAGCTGGAAAAGAGTGAGGATTTATTCAACCTGGAGTAGATTAAAGGAATCTAGAGAGATGTCTTATGTTGCATCCATGAGTATTTAATACTTGATGGAAGAAGAAAAAGAGTCCATAAATTTCATTTTGTCTTTCTTAATCATTTTAGGCACAAAGTTAGAATTTCCTTTCCTTTCTATTTGTGCTTCTCGCTGCTCCAAAGTTTGTTTGCTCATAGAAAAAAGGAGTCTCATCCTATATTGCATGAGGGATTAATCCTAATAATAGAAGGTTTCTACAAAACCAAGGCCATTGTCATGAATCCTTATTTGGACAAAAATAAGGACTCACAGAGTAAGAAGAATGAAATAGTAAAAGGGAAAGAAAAAGCTAAACCCAAATCATCCAGCTTCAAAAAATAGATTGATGATGAGGAAATAGAGTGGGAAAGCACTGAAAGTTCTAAGGAGGAGAGTATGGAGGAAGAGGAAGGAACAGAGAGTGGGGATTACAGCTCTAACGAAGAAGGAGAAGATAAAAGTAAGAATGTGAAAGAAGGGGACACTATAGAGGAAAAAATTGAAAAGAATAACAATGATCTTGAGGAAAATCAGCAAGTGCCAGAGGAAACTGAAAAAGATATGGATGTTTTATTTGAGGATCCTGCTTCGAAAATAGAGAAGGAACATCTAGCTCAAGATACCTATCATGCAATGGAAACTAGAGAACAAGTAAAGAATGATTTTATCCACAATGAAAGCCTTGTTAAACTAAGGAACATAAAAGAATGGAAAGGGAGGATTATATGGAAGAGGATGAAGATAATACAAAAGAGAATGCAAAAGATTTAAGTGATGTAGGGCAGAATGACAGGAGGCATCCTTTTATGAATTTGGCCAAATGCAAAGCAGATGCTATCTTTCAAGTTGACTCGTGGATATATAAGGAGATAATGGGCCTCAAGAAGAAAATAGAAATATTGGAATGTAATCAAGAAGCAGATCAGAATAAAAACAATAATCCAAAAATGCAGATGAGGGATATACCTATCAAACTTAAAGACTATGAGAACAATCTAAGGGGGCTCATTAAGGAAAGAAGAATGAAGATGGAGGAGGTAACTTCTAGCATATGTGCAGCCACTGTGAACATTGGAAAATGATCAAATGAGGAAATTAAATCCTTGGAGGGGCCTAGCAAGAGAACCAGACAGAGCTCAAGGAAGAAAGCAATGCAATAGGTTGCTATGTCAGGGGCTATATCTATATAGGACACTGTTGTGATTGGAAAGTAAGTGGTGAAGATGATTTTGGAATTTGAA
>JARHVA010007798.1:367500-375000 GCA_037957365.1 Torreya grandis
AGACATAGTGTCATGGAAAAGATGAAGACTTCGTAAAATGAAATTTTTTGAAATACAATTTCAAGTATTAAAACATATGGGCATGAATATAATCTAGAGGAGTTGGCCCAATAAATTTAAATAAAAGTATCCAATGTGAAGGTTATACTTTTAATGATGATATATTAGGATATATAAAGTTTGATCAAGTGCTAAGTGCCACTGCACACTAGAATTATTATGGTCAGAGAAGCTATCACATATTGCACAATATTCAAAAGTGACATGTCTCATTTAGATATTTATATTTTAGAGATCATATAGGATACTTAATTCATTCACAAAAATTAACTCTAGTAGTATACACCTCAACCATTGTTTTAACCACCAAATTTTATAGAGCTAATTTATTCATCAACATCTCAAGAAAAACCATCTTCGTAATTTCCTCTATCTCAACCAACATAGTGCATTCCTCCACCTTAATCTTAGGTATTAAACACACTCCAAATTTACATTTTTGAAAGCATTATTTTAGTAAGAAGGCATCAAACATTAGGAGCAAAGCTAGTTGTTTGAAACCCTGTAAAGAGCAACCACTTAGGCTAATCTTTTAAAAACTTGTAATGGTGGTAGATTAATATTATACTTAGTTTAAAATATGAAAGGGAATCTAAGTAGTGTGTCAGATTTGAAAACATGCAAATGGAACCTTGAGTGATTACTGTAACTTATAGTTATACTCTAGTTCTTCAATATATGAAGACATTTTAGATTTAGTATAGGGCACACTTCCTACAATCTTGCCTTAGGATAAGACATTCTTTAAGTATGAGAAAGTGTTAGTATTAAAAAATGCTATACAATAATATATTTTAATTAGTCGACACATGTGTAGCTCACACTATTTTTTTCTATCTATTTTTTATGTATTCAACATTTGAAAGCATGTTAAGAGTCTTTAGAATGCGAAGAGTCTTTCTTTTGCTTGTAACAAAAGACTAGAATATGAAATGACAACACCATGTAAAATATCTATATATAATACTTAGTTATATTTTGAAAGTTTTATAATGTAATAGAGATTAATATATAGTTCTATAATGTTTTCTAAGTAATGTTTTTTATCCTTATTTTATGGGCATTGAATATTCTATTTGTCTAAATATGTTTAATCATGTACAATAAGATTGCATGTTATGTATATATTAATATTTTATTCTATTGAATAAATACACCATATGTAACTAAATAATAGTTTCATTCAGTCTACGATATTTTTTATGTTATAATTTTATGCCTACTTTGCATAGCTCCTATATTAGCATGTTATGATTGGTTTTTCCACTTGAACATCTACTAATAGGTTTATTATTTGTTAGAGTCATTTACTATTTTTAAAATTATTTTTTATATAATTTTTAAGACATTAGACATGTAGAAAATTTTACTTCAATGTAATTAAAAATAATATTTTTTATACATTAAAATTAACTTATAAATTTGATTATACATACATACAAACATACATAGATACATATATACATGCATATATACATATAAATAATTTGATTTAAAAAATACAAAAATATTAGTATATTATAGTTAGAAATCCATATATATGTATATACATAATCATGATAAAATATTTATTACCAGTTCTTAAGAATTTATATTTCAAAGGTCCATGACTTGAGGGACACACTAGTTTTCAATTACGTCTATTTATGTGTTAGGGGGTGTGTGTGTGTGTGTGTGTGTGTGTGTGTGTGTGTGTGTGTGTGTGTGTGTGTGTGTGTGTGTGTGTGTGTGTGTGTGTGCGCGCGCGTGCGTACGTGCGTGCGTGTGCGTGTGTGTGTGCATGTGGATGTGCGTGCGTGTGCGTGTGTGTGTGCATGTGGATGTGCGTGCGTGTGCGTGTGTGTGTGCATGTGGATGTGTGTGTGTGAACAAGTGTTTGCCTACATGAATGAGGAATATTTTTCTTACTTTATTAATGTTATAAATTTAAGGTTGGGGCATGAATATGACCATATTTCCTTGTTATTGATGCATGGTAAACTTTGGCTTGACACATTGTAGGCTATGAGAGACAACAACATAGTTACAATTTCTTGTCAATAATCTAGTTGTAGATAGGGAAGGTTCATAGGTCAGTAAATTCAAAATTAATGTAATTTATTATGATGTGATATCTATAAAACCATGAATTAACACCTAATATTATTTATTTATTGTTTTACATTTAAAAGATTCATTTTATTTATTTAGAAGGACAATGAAGATCTAAATTTTTTATAGATCTTTGGTAATAGTCTAGGGATCTGACATACAACCATTTTGATATAAGTTTAGCTTGAATCAATGTCTAGCTCTAACTGTGGTGAGTGTTGTAATGTTTTAATGAAGATGTCATGGTGATGTCATAAAGCTTCTTTTACGAGTCGATGAAGTTCCATGATAGTCTATGTGACAATGATAAAGTGTGCATTGTGGATGTTCTAGGATGCTTGAAGTGTGATTGGTTGATCCTTAGTGTTGTCATGGTTAAAGATATTTAAGGATAAGTATGGTGTTTTTTGGCATGTACAAGGGGTCCTATCAGAACCTTTCATCTAGACACTTTGGGTCGAAAAGAAGAAAATTTGAGTAGGTAATTTGATGATGTCACCATTACCACATGGAAATGAGCTAAGGGGAATTGGTCATATAGTTTTGATCACAATAGTCCCTAGTTGTTATGTACTAGATCTCTATTCATGTGTCAAAGTGTACTCAAAGTTATGAGGGTGCAAATTTGGCTTCTCAATCAGAATTCATTATTTTCCCATAGTGAAATTTGTAGTTGGCCAGAAAGAGTTGAGTAAGCCAATTGATGAGGTCAAAATTCATATGTGTTGAGGTGTCAGGATAAATTGATCATATGGGTTTGTTCACTTCTATGCCTATTTTATTTATGCTCGATTTTAGATCATGCAATAAAGAGCATCAAAATATATGCATACGCAAAATTGGGCTCCTAGGTAGTTTGATTATGTTTTTCCATACTTAGCCAATTTTGCAATGAGGTAGAAAGAGTCAAGTGAGTGTTTTGATGATTTTATATATTACAATATTAAGGCATTAAGAGAATATGATCATATGGGTTTGTTCAATTTTGAAGCTTGATGATTTTCACTAAATTTAAGATCATGCACTAAAGCACATTAAAAGTTATGCATATACAAAGTTGGTCTTCTAGACATATTTTAACATAGTTGGCTCTATGATAAACGTTTTTGACAAGAAAATTTAATGGTGATATATCTCACACATGTGAAGGCTTTATAAAATATGTATTAGATTGTTGGATTCTCCTATGTGAGGAGATCATCTAATCTAAATTTGAGATCATGTGAGTAAGCACAAAATAAGTTATTAAGGTGCAAAAATGGCTACTCAAGGATATTTAAAGGGTTCCCATACTTAGTCCATTTGGAATGAGTTAAATATCAATCAAGATCAATAACGTGCATTGTTATAAGATGTTAGGAGGTATTGAGAAGAGGATAGGTGCATGATGTTTAATGATTGAGCAAAGGTATATGATAATGATCCAACGGTGAGTAGGAATTCATACTGATTGATCAAATGGTGAACATTGATCATTAAAGACTTGGTTGATCTATAGAGATTAATGGAGTATGCCGAGTCAAAATTTCAATTTTTCATGAGATGAGGTCAAAGTAACTAATAAAGTTTAATGGAGTTAAATTTTGGTGTACTTTCAATAAAGATCAATGAAACATGATTGGCTAAGCTGAGTGAGGATACAAGATGATAACATAGTGGGTAAGGTTTAAAATTTGAGAATTGGTGCCTATGTGTTAAAGAATAAAAGAGATCGATGATACGTATTCTAAGAGATGATTTAAAAGTGTCCTAAGTTTAACTGCTACCATTTCCATTTGAATATTTGAATTTGCTAAGGAAAAACTAGTGTCTACTTTTTGGGCCATATCTTTTAATAAAAGACAATTTTTCTTATGTAGTAAAAACAAAATATGTAGAGGATTGAAAGTCACATCTAAAAATATGGATTTGATAATTTAAAAGTATGTATAGTTTAAAATATTGAGCCTAAAAGTTAATTATGTGTTCATGCTTATTCTATAAGTGACCCGTGAAGGATATTCAAGCTTGTAGTGATGTTTTTTCGATTCCTCACAATGAATTAGATTTTGGAAAATGATTTAGATGTAATGAAGATGCTCTATGTGGATTTTGGATTTGTGATTAATCTATCTTGAGTATAAAAAATTATTAATAAGTTCACTATATGTTAAACATTGGTGTTATTCTATGTAAGGTAAGTATTTGAGTTGTTTGAGCATATGCAGAGGTGAGCTAAGTTGAATGTGATCATTTGAGGATTTAAAAGGTGACATATTTAGTTCATAGATGTATTTAAAAGTGGTCCTATGTTAATTTTTTCTTTGAGAGTGTGATAAATGGGTGAATAGGTCTCCATGAGACCTATAAGAATTACAAGATCCTTATTTAAAGGTGTAACTGCTTAAGGGTTGCCCATAGATTTTATGTTTAACCTATGAAGATTGTATTGAGATTTTTATTTATTTTAGAGATGTCTTAAGGGATCAAGCATGCCTTATGGCCAACCAAGGTAGTGATTATCAAGATTAATCTATAAATATTGGAAGTAAAGATGATGGGTTCTAGTCTTTGTGTGTTTTATGGAGTGAAGGAGAGGTAGAGTACCCTGAGGATGAGTTAAAGATTAACATATATTGAGGATCATTGTTATGACTTTTTGGTCATGATTTTATTGGGATAATAGTGTGTTTGCTATTTTACTATGGGTAAAGGTGAAGTGTGTTAATCAAAGGTATATCACTAGGTGTTGTAGACATTAGTTCAGAGGTGGACGTGTTCATAGGTTTTGTGTGTAATTTCAACATCTAATATGGTTATAAGATCCTGATAAGGTGAAACATACTAAATGGTTTGGTTGTTGTTGTAGCTCAACTAGATAGGTGTGGTATAACCTTCTGAGATTGGAGTCTCACTACATAGGGATTATAGTTCCTTGATAATTTCTAGATAGTCTAAATTAGATGTCTTTATTATAAGATAATATCTCAATTGTAATTTCTAGTGGGTTTTATTACCCAAGACAGTTTCCCACGTATGTAATGTGTTATTTGATTGATCTTGTGTTGTCTTTCTTGATTATTTCTATGAATGATGTGTATGCTTCATGAATGCTTATGGTAACTAGTTATGTAAGTGTAAAGATCAAAATTGAAGTTGGATTATTTTGGATCACTAATTCACACTGCCATCTTAGTGATTGCACATCTAATAATTGGTATTAGAGCAAGTCCTTTGGTTAAGGATTAACAACATAAAGGTGAAAAAAGGTAAAATGTTTGACAAAAATGGTATGGATTATATTCAAGATAATTTTATTTATTCTTTATTAGAAGATAATAGTGTGAAGACACAAGTGCAAAATCTAGAGGTAAAAATCAATCATTTGTAGATTATAATGAATAAATCTCTCAATTAAAGAATGGAAAGTAAATATATGACTTGTGTTTTTATTTTTTGACATTCTCTTATCCAAGAAAAAAAGGGATTCCATCTCCACCAAAAAGGTCAAGAAATAAAATTCATGGATTAGTATTAATCATGAAAAATGGAGGTCAAATATGAACAATGTCTTCAATGGGTATTACATCTACTGCAATCAATTTAGCCATAGATATAAGGATTGTGCTCTTTCTCTAGAAATAAAAAGGAATCTCATATGTTACAATTGTAAAAGATAAGGTAACATTGCTGAGAAATGCAATAGAACCTTTTGAAAAAAGGATATACAAGTCATTGACACTATCAATTTGTTCAAGAAGACAAAGTCTAAATAAAAAAAGAAATGAATTCGAAGCAAATCACTAAAGGAAGAGTCATTGTTTATTCAAGTAGATTTGCATACTCAATAAGATGAGAAAAAGAGATGGTTCATAGATAGTGGATTATCAAATCATATGAAAAGAGACAAGAGCAATTTTATATCTCTCAGAAAGACCAACCCAAGTGCAATTATATTAGTGGATAACAATTTTGCTAACATAGTCAGTAAAGGTATTGAAAGTTTTGACAATGGTCATACTAAGACTGAGAATGACTTATATGTAAAAGGTTTGAAATATAACCTTATATAACCTTCTAAGTGTGTGCCAAATATGTAAGAAAGGAAATGTTGTAAATTTTCTTGATGATGTATGTGAAATATGAAACACAAAATCTAGTAGGTTAATTGTAAATTTTAATAAATTAGATAATAACATGTATGTATTCCATGAATCCAAGAAGGAAGAGTACTTCATAAGTCAATTGGAAGAAAGTTGGATTTGGCATAGTAGGTTTAGACATATAAATTTTGATAATATCATAAAAATTAGTTGAAATGGGTCGGTAAGGTGTATTCCTAAGATTTATAATATTCCTCATTCTCTTTACAAGTCATGTCTTCATAGGAAGTAAACCAAGACAAGATACAAAACCAAAGAATTGTCCACTACATAGTCATTAGAGTTGATGCACACTGATCTTTGTATACTTATGAGAACTCAAATTATTCAAGGTATTAGTTTCTTCATGATTGTCATTGATAATTTTACTAGGATGACTTGGATATTGTTTCTTAAAAGAAAATTAGAAGATTTTGCAAAATTTGTGTCATTCAAAGCTCTTGTTGAAAATGATAAAGGTTCAAATATCAAATGTGTAAGATTTAGAATATTGTTCTTTCTTGTAGGCTTCCCATTGCATTAAGGAGATAAATTATGTGGCCAATTCCTTAGAAAATAGTTTTATCAATCAATAGGGGGAACTAATTGTAGATAACTCCTAGGAGGCTTGGCCCAATGTTGATATTGATTGACTATTTGAATTAATTTTAATGTGTCTCGTTAGGGTGAGGTGTTCATCTTATGGTGTGGTCTAGCCCAAATGTCTTGTCACTTGGTAGGCATTTATGTGGCTCACACGTGCAGGGTATTGTGTTGATGTTTATGTTTGGTGAGAGTTGTTTACATATTATGATAACATAGAGGTATTCATTTTATGTTTATAACTCAACAAGATGGGGGTGAATTATTATTTTGAACATTCATGGATGTGATGATCTAACATGTTATTAAAATGTCTCTTCTCCATTAGATTACTACAAAATACGAGATGGCCTTCGATGGTCAAGTGATAGACTCTCACCTCGAGAAGGTCTTATACATTCACTATAGTAATGTATTGGATGTAGTCTATGAACTCATTGGCCTAGTTTATTTCGAAATTGCATGTTGAGCCAAGGTTAATTTTAAAATAGATTATATGTTTGCTAGTAACCTTCTTATCTCTTTGAAGGATAAGGCATTGGATTACATAATCAGTATTATTTTTATTAAACCATAATTTTAGGTTAGTTTAGCCATGGTTGTCATGTATTTTTAAGGTCCATGC
>JARHVA010007798.1:380000-415000 GCA_037957365.1 Torreya grandis
TTAATAAGAGGTCTATCATCAGGTGTTGTAGACATAAGTTTAGAGGTATATGTGTTCATAAGTGTTTTGTGTAATTTCAAAATCTAAGGTGGTTATAGCCTCCTTACAAGTTGAAACATGCTAAATGATTTGGTTGTTGTTTCAACTCAACTAGATAGGTGTGGTAGAACTTTATAGGATTGGAGTCTCACTACATAGAGATTATATTTCCTTGATCATTTGTAGATGGTCTAAATTGGATCTTGTTATTATAGGATAGTAGTCTAATGGTAATTTTAAGTGGGTTTTATTACCCAACATGATTTCCCACGTATGGCATGTGTTATGTGATTGATCTTGCATTGTCTTTATTGCTTATTGCTCTGAGTGATATGTATGCTTCATGAATGCTTATGGTAACTAGTTAAGTAATTGTAAAGATCAGAATTGAAGTTGAATTATTTGGGCTCACTAATTCACCCCACCCTCTTAGTGATTGTACCTCTAATTATTTTTATTAGAGCAAGTCCTTTGGTTAAGGCTTAACAACTTAAAGGTGGACAAATGTAAAATGTTTGAAAAAAAGGGTATGGCTTATATTCAAGACAATTTTGTTTGTGCTTTATCAAAAGATAATAGTGTGAAGACATACATGCAAAATCTAGAGGCAATGATCAATAATTTTTAGGTTATAATGAATACATATCTCAATCAAAGAATGGAAAGTAAAGAAATGACTTGCTCAGACATTCTATTATACAAGAATAGAAGGGATTCCATCTCCACCAAAAAGGTCAAGAATGAAAATTCATGGATCCGTATTAATCATGAAAAGTGGAGGTCAAATATGAACAATGTCTCCAATGGGTATTACATCTACTATAATCAATTTAGCCATAGATATAAAGATTTCTCTCTTTCTCTAGAAATCAAAATGATTCTCATATGTTACAATTGTAAAGAACAAGGTCACATTGCCAAGAAATACAATAGAGATTTTTGAAAAAAGGGTATACAAGTCATTGAAACTATCAATTGGTTCAATAAGACCATGTCTAAATAAGAAAAGAAACAAATTTCAAGCATATCACTAAAGGAAGAGTCATTATTTGTTCAAGTATTTGCATACTCAATAATATTATAAAAAGAGATGGTTCATAGATAGTGGATGCTCAAATCATATGACAAGAGACAAGAGAAATTTTATCTCTCTCAAAAAGTCCAACCTAAGTGCAGTTAGATTTTTGGATAACAACTTTACTAACATAGTCGTCAATGGTATTGAAAGTTTGGACAAATGTCATACTAGGATTGAGAATGTCTTATATGTAGAAGGTTTGAAACATAAAATTTTAAGTGTGTTTCAAATGTGTAAGCAAGGATATGTTGTAACTTTTCATGATGATGTATGTGAAATAAGAAAGGCAAAATCTAGTAGGTTAATTATTATTTTTTATAAAATAGATAACTTGTATGTATTCCATGAATCCAAGAAGGAAGAGTAATTAATAATTCAATTGGATGAAAGTTGGCTTTGGCATAAGATGTTTAGACATATAAATTTTGATAATATGATAAAAAATAGTTAAAAGGGATTGGTAAGGAATATGCCTAAGATTTATAATATTCATCATTCTCTTTACAAGGCATGTCTTTATTAGAATCAAACCAAGAGAAGATACAAAACCAAAGAATTCTACACTACATAGTCATTGGAATTGATCGACACTGATCTATGTGGACTTACGATAACTCAAAGTATTCAAGGTATTAGTTACTTCATGCTTCTCATTGATGATTTTTCTAGGATGACTTGGATATTGTTTCTTAAAAAAATCTGAAGTTTTTGAAAAATTTGTGTCATTCAAAGCTCTTATTGAAAATGATAAAGGTTCAAAGATTAAATATGTAATATGAGATAGAGGAGGTGATTTTTGGTCCCATAAGTTTGATGATTTTTGTGATGAGCATGGGATAAGAAAATAAAACTCTACTACTAGAACACCATAAAAAAAGGTGTGGTTGAAATAAAACATATGACTATGGTTAAGATGGGTAGAACCATGACTCAAGATGTAAGAATATCAAATGGCTATTGGGAAGAGGTAGCCAAGCCTTCTATGTACATCCTAAATAGGAGTCAAATCAGAGTAAATTTTAATAAGAATACTTATGAGTTATGGAACAATAGAGTGGCTAATATTAAACATTTTAGAGTGTTTGGCAGCATGTGCTTCATCAAAAGAGATGAAGATAATCTTGATGAATTTGATTAAAAATATGATGAGGGCATCTTCTTAGTATATTATTCTATCAATACTTCATATAGATGCTTCAACAAGACACTTCACAAGATTTTTAAAATTTTAAATGTAAGGGTAAATGAGATGAGTCAAGAAGCCATAATTGTAGGTAAGTAACTCAACTTAGAATGTTGTTTAAAAAAATGATAAGTTATTTGTTCAAATATATGATGAAGATGAAGAGGAGGAAGAAAGAAAATATACTAAAGATCCATTTAGAAGAATTCAGAAAGATCATCCAATCTCATAGATTATTGAAAATGTTGGTGTAAGGTTGTAGACTAGAAAGAGAATGTTGATCAATCAAAATCAACAAGACTCAGCACTATTATCCATGACTGAACCCAATACTTTTATGGAAGCTAATAAATATAAAAGGTAGAATGATGTAGTGGATGAAGAAATTGATCAAATAGAAAGGAATGAAACATGGGACTTAGTTCCTAGATTAAAATATAAAAATGTGATAGGTACCAAATGGGTTTTCAAAAACAAGATGAAAGAGAAATGAGAAGTCATAAGAAACAAGGCTTGATTGGCATATAAAGGATATGCTCAAGTTAAAGTAATATATTTTAATGGTACTTTTACTCTTGTGCCAAGGATGGAAGCATTTATACTAGTTTTGGCTTATGCATGTTTCAAAGGTTTAAAGGTATATGAAATGGATGTGATACCTACATTATTGAATGGAAAATTAGAAGAAGAAGTCTAAATTGAGTTACTTGAAGGATAATTCATGTCAAATAATCAATATTTTGTGTATAAATTGAAGAAGGCTTTGTATGGTCTTAAACAACCTCCTAAAGCTTGGTATGAAATTCTAGATAAGTATATTTTGAGTTAAGGGTTTAAAAGAGGGGTATTTGATAGTAATGTTTACATTAAGATAAAATGCAATCATCTATTGATAGTCATTGCATATGCTGATGACATAATTTTGGGATTTAAAAATGATAAAATGAGTAGAGATTATGTAGATACTATGAAGACTCAGTACTAAATGTCAATGCTGGGAGAACTGTCTTACTTTTTGGGATTATAGATTAATACATTTGATACAAGAATTTTTATTTCTCAATCTAAATACATCAAATATATTCTAAGGAAGTTTGACATGATGGAGTGTAATCCTATGGGTACTCCAATGATCACAAAATGCAAGTAAAGTAAACTACATGACTCAAAAAAAGTTGATCAAACTTTGTATAGATTAATGATTGGAAGTATTTTATACCCTACTACATCTATGTTTGACATCATGAAAGTAATAAGTCTTGTAGGAAGGTTTCAAGTTGATTCTAGAGAATCTCATTTGAAATTAGGCAAAAGGATCTTGAGATATCTCAAAGTTACCATATACTATGGTTTATGGTATCCCAAGAGTAAAGAATTATCTTTAAAATCCTATACTAATGTTGATTGGGTAAGATGTGTGGATGATAGAAGTACCAATGGTGGGGTATTTTTCATGGGAGAATGTTTGGTGTCTTGGTTAAGCAAGAAACAAACTTCAGTGTCTATATCAATTGTAGAATCTGAATATATATCAGCTACCTTTTATTGTACACAAGTCATGTGGATGAAAGAAAATTTGGAGGATTACAAGGTAAGACAAAACTGACCTTGTCCTATTTTTTGTGATAATACTAGTGCAATTAGTATCTCAAATAATCATTTTATGAACTAAAAAACCAAACACATTATTATTAGATATCATTTCTTGAGAGAACATGTGATTAATCAATGTGTCAAGTTGGATCATGTGCCTACAAAATGGTATCTTTTAGATATTATGACCAAACCATTGTCAAAAGATACTTTTGAGTATTAAAGACAGAGCTTGGGTGTCATGTCTTTCTCCATGAATCAATAAAAGGTCTTTGGTTAAGGGGGAACAACATGTTCATAATAATTTCTCCATAGGTTTGTGAAGGAGTTATAGTGTAGGGTTAGAATGGGTGTTTTTAAGGTTGATTGAGAGCATGTTCCTATTTGGTGAGCAGCATGAAGTTATGTTTGTGGTCTTTATGGTACCTTGACACAGAAGGCTAATTAGCATGTGTGATGGTTCTTCATGGTGTGTGGAGATTTGAAGATGTTCAAAAGGTACAATTACTTAGTATTCTTAAGGGGATTCCCTCTTAGATGATTATTGATGTGTTTCATTAGATTTATGTAGTTTTGTGTGTTCTTTCTTTCTTGGTTGTTGTGCTTGATTGAAGAGAATGTTGGCATGAAACAAGAGGGTTTTTTGTCAGGATAAAAAGAGGTAGACTAAAGGTAGGGGAGTTTATATCATCTTCCAAATATGGTCATTTCCTATTTGATAGACTTTTTAGGTCCTTAGGATCAGTTAGTGCATAGTTTGTCATTGTTTCAAAGGGGGAGAATGTTCATGTTGTGGAAAGTTCCTATTGTGGAAGTGATTTGAAGAGAGATAAGGTGAGCTATTTATTGTTATATTGATGGGTGTTGACATCAATGACAAAGGGGGAGATTATTAAAGAGTTATCATGATAATGTCATAGAGGTTCTCTAGTAAGTGGATGAAGTGCCTTGATATTTATTCTATGTGACAATGACAAAGTGTGTAATGCACATGTTCTAGTATGCTTGAAATATGATTGGATGATCTTCAGTGTTGGAATGGTTAGAGAGACTCAAGGATGAGTATGGTGTTTTTTATCATGTGAAATGGGTCCTATTAGAAGCCAATAAATCATGGATACATTGTGTGCATAATTGGAATTTATTAGGTTGATCATAGTTTTCATCTAGAGACTTTGGGTCCAATGACAAAAAATTTGAGTTGGCAATTTGATGATGTTACCATTTCCACATGGGAATGAGTTAAGGGGAGTTGGTCATATGGTTATGATAATAGTAGTCCCTAGTTATTATGTACTAGATCTCAAGTCATGTATTGAATCACAATCAAAGATATAAGGGTAAAAATTTGGCTTGTCAATCAAAATTCATTCTTTCCCATACTTATCCAAATTTGTAGTTGTCCAAAAAGAGCTAAGTAAGCATGTTGATGAGGTTAGCATTTGCATGCATGGAGGTGTCAAGACAAAATGATCATATGGTTTTTTTAAATTTTTGTGTCTTGTTTATTTGAAATTAATTTTAGATCATGTGATATAGCACATTAAAATATATGAAAATACAAAGTTGGGCTCCCAGGTAGTTTGACTGTGTTTTCCCATACTTAGACAATTTTGTAATGAGATAGAAAAATTGAGTGAGAATTTTGATGATGTTATATCTTGCATAATTGAATGTGTAAATAGAATATGATCATATGGGTTTGTTCAGTTTTAAGCATAGATGATTTTTTCTAAGTTTGAGATCATGCGCTAAAGCACGAAAAAAGTTATGCATGAGCAAAGGTGGAATTCAAAACATATTTTGGCATAGTTAGCTTTATGAGAAAAGTTTTTGAGAAGGCACTTTAATGGAGAAATATATTGTAAATGTGAAGGCATAAGGAGCTATGTATCACATGATTGGATTATCCTATGTGATGAGATCATTTGGTCCAAATTTGAGATCATGCGAGTAAGCACATAAGAAGTTAATGAGGTGCAAAAAAGGCTACTTAGGGATTTTGAAAGGGTTCCCATAGTTGGTCATTTTTGAATGAGTTAAATCTCAACAAAGATCAATGGTGTGCATTGATAAAATATTTTAGGAGTAAATGAGATGAATATAGGTACATGATGTTTAAAAATTAAGCAAAGGTATGGGATAATGATCTAACAACAAGAAAGAGTTCATACGGATTGATCGAATGATGAGCATTAATCATTAAATAATTGGTTGATCCAGAAATATTGATAGAGCATGTTGATTAAAAATTTCAATATTACATAAGATGAGGTTAAAGTAACTAAATTTTAATGGAGTTAAAGTATGGTGTACTTTCAATAAATATCAATGGAACATGAATGGCCAAACTGACTGAGGACATGAGATGAAAGCTAAGTGGTCGAGGTTTAACGTTTGAGAATTGGAACCTATGTGTTAAATATTTGAAGATATAGATGTGTGTATTTGATATAATTATATAGGACATGAGATGATTGTAGAGTGTCTGAAGTTTAATTGTGACCCTTTCTATTTAAATATTTGAATTTGCTAAGGGAAAAACCAATATCTTGTTTTTGGGCCATATCTTTTGATATAAGAAAAATTTAATCCTATAGTACAAATAAAACATGTAAAATATGCCAAGGCACATTTATAAATATGTATTTGAATATATATAAGTGTGTACAGTCAAATATATTGAGCCTAGTAGTTGACTATGTGTTCATTCTTGTTCTGTAAGTGACCCGAGAAGGATATTTGAGCTTGTATTGATTTTGTTTTAATGTCTCATGATGGATTAGATATTTAAAATGTTTTATCCTTCATGAGGATAATTTTTGTGGATTTTGGAGGTGTGATCAATCTATCTTGAGTATGAAAAATGCTTAAGAAGTTGACTATATGTTTGTTAATGGTGTTCATGTGTGTAAGGTTAGTGTTTGTGTTGTTTGAGAATATGAAAATGTGAGCTAAGTTGAATATGATCATTGAGGATGTCTAAGGGGAGATAAGGAGTGGACCCATGTATTTGAAAGTGGTCTTATCTTATTATTTTTCATGAAAGTGTGATCAATGGGTGGATAGGTCTCCATGAGACCTATAAGAGATACAATGGCCTTATTAAAAGGTGTAACTACCTAAGGGTGACCCATAGATGTTATGTAAAACCTAAAAATATTTTATTGATCCATGTATTCATGCGATATATGTATTAAGGGATAAGGCATTCCTTATGGCTAACCAAGGTAGTGATTATCAAGACTGCTCTATAAATAGTGAAACCAAAGATGATGGGTTTGAGACATTATGAGAGAGATTAAGGAGAGATGTGAGATAGGATTTTGTGTCTTTTATGGAGTTAAGGAGGGGTAGATTTATTTGAGGATGATTTTAAGAATAGAATAGATTGAGGATTATTTGTATGAATTTTTAGTCATAATTCTATTGGTAGAATAGTGCACTTATTATTCAAGTGTGAGTTAAGGTGAAGTGTGTTAATCAAAGTTATATGATCAGGTGTTGTAGACATAAGTTTAGAGGTGGATGTGTTCATAGGTTTTATTATGGTATCTTATCATCTAATCTGTTTATAGCTTCCATGTAATGTGAAACATGCTAAAAGGTATGGTTGTTATTACAACTCAACTAAATAGGTGTTCTAGCACCTTGGGGGATTGGAGTATCACTAACTAGGGATTATAGTTCCTTGATCATTTGTAGATGGTATAAAATGGATCTTATTCTTATAAGATAATATTCCAATTTTAGTTTCTAGTGGGTTTTATTCCCCAAGAGGGTTTCCCATATATGTCATGTGTTATGTGATTGATCTTGCATTGTCTCTATTACTTATTGCTATGAATGATATGTATGATTCATGAATGATTGTGGTAATTAGTTAAGTATTTGTAAATATTAAAAGTGAATTTGGATTATTTGGGCTCATTGATTCAACCCACACCCCCCCTCTTTTAGTGATTATAAATCTAATAGTGAGAATATATTGTAAGTGAAAAATTGGGATGCATTGAAACAAAGAGAATTTTTTGAAACTCTAGAAAAAATATTTTGAAAACCTATTGTCAATTTTTATAAAACTATAGAAGGTTGAAAACCTAAGGAATACCTAGGGTTAGATAATGTTTGAAAAATAAATAGATTCACCAAATGTTTTGGATGAATTAAAATTAATATTACAATTAACCCTAATTCACATAATTTTAATATAATAAATTATTGTTCTAAAAATTCACTTTTAAATAGAAAATTAAGATAAATGATTGAAATAGAAAGAAAAAATATAAACAAAAAGTGGTAAACTATGCAAAATAAATATGTATTTAACATTTTGAGTTATTACGAAAATACACAATAAAAAGGAATGAAAGAATAAATAGAATGTATAAAACCCATAAAATTTTTAGAAGATGAGATCTTGACAGGAATGCCTAGTAGGATAAGAACAATAGTCATTGTTGTTAATGTTCATTGATCTTGTATTTTTTTTTATAAATTTGGAACTTCTAGAAAGGTTAGGTGTGATAGCAAAAATTAGGTCTTCTTACATTGATTTGATATTTCAAAACTATGTGAAGCCCTTTATATGCCTTCTTGAAGATGATAACCCTAGTTTAGAGTGACAAATATATAAGTGAATGTGAATGACTATAAAGGGGTTAACCATTTGAGTTGTGATAAACATCAATGCCCCACTACTATAAGCACTTAATACATATTAATAATTAGAAGGGTGATGAAAACTCCACGTAGTTCTCCTCTACATAAGTGTTTTATTTAATTATGTACCTTTGACTATATAAATGCATCTTGAATTGGATTGAAGACTTCATCATGCTTAATTATGGCTATAAAAACCTAAATTAGGACTTGTATCATGACATTATGATGTTTTTATAATATGATTTGGAAATAGTAGGGAACTTTTATCCAAAATTAACTTGTGTAAAAAATTGTTTGTGATATGATTACTAATTTTATAGTATGTGTGAAATGAATCAATTTAATGTGATTTTATAATGGTTAAATAGGGAAAAGAACCCTTTTGAGAGTTTAATAATTTGAATTTTAACATTAAATATAAATTCATTTTTTTTATTTTGACTATTTTTGTGTATGGACATGATCAACAAACATGGATAGGAGTTATAGGTGTTCCTAGATTATCGGGCATTCATGTTATACCTTTAGGAAATGTGTTGAGTTTTGAGTATAAGACATATCATAGAGATGCATAGAGGTGTTTTTAGTAGTAATATAACTTCATATGTAAACATAGATTGCATTGTAGTGAAATATTGTATCCTCTTATTCTTTTGATAGTTTAAATTAGAAAAATAAGTGTCAATAAAGTACATACACATGTTTAAAAAATGGTAAAAGGGGTAAAATATGAAATATTTAGTATTCATGAAGGCCTAACTCATTTGGACATTTTTAGAGAATTAATTCTAAAAGACATGACCTTATTTAAACTTTAATTTGATCAATTTGTCATCAAGGGAATAGGTGATCTAGATTTTAAAGAATTTTATTGTAGTTTAAAGCTTTCCTCCCTATTTTGGTTTATTATATTTTTTTTTGAGGTTCTTAAAGAAAGTATTAATTATTTTATTGGGTTAATACATCATCAAAGTTTTATAATCAATGGTATTGGGTTAGCTCTTCAAGGATGTTGTAGAAGTTTGTGACCAAGGCTGCAAGTGATGTTGTTTTATTGCTTTCTATGAATTTTTTCATAGTAGTACTTAATTATTGAATCATGGACTGCTCTTGGATGTGTTTTATATTATTGGTTTTAGATTTTTTCTTAAGGTTTGGGGATTTAATTGTTTTGTCTTCTTCCTTTTATATAGCTTGTTGGATTTGTGGGTTCTTGTATTTTTGTCTTTCTTCATGTTTATTTATGATCTCCAAGATACTTGTTTTGTATTTTTTTAATCTACTTGATAGATTATTTTATACCTCAGTGTAAGGGCCCTCTTTCCATTATAATTCTATAGCAAATAATGAATGTTTTTCTTATCAATTAACATCTTAATAATATTATTTGGACTAAAATGTTTTAGACGTTTTATTTTTATATCATATTGAAGAAACAATTTTTTAATATATATTTGTATTCTATATTACAAAGAATATATTTTTAAAAATGAAATTAAAATTAGATTGTTTGTATAAGTAGTTTTCTTATAATGATAAAAGGATGATTTTTAAAGGTAACCTTCCCTTATGTATAAGAGAAGAAATATTTAGCCATAAAATCCCACATAAATAACCTCTAATAACTGAAAAAATAATAGGGTATGAATACACTATAGGCAAAAAAATTAGACAATGCAACATGATGAAAAAATGTTATATACCAACATGGTCAAACCACACAGATGACAACAGACAAGAAAATTGAACATAATAAATGTTAAATCCCTCCCATATCTAATTATTTATGGGAGTATAAAGTTATACACAATGGTTTAGTGCCCTTTCTTTAGAGTATTTCTTTCTACCTACAATAGTCCAATTCTCTCCTTCCCCTAAATTAAATAAATTAGGAATAAAAACCTAAATACAACTAATGGACTGTGACATAACTAATGAATTAGAAGCCAATTTACCTATAATTAGATCACTACTCAAATTCTCTAGGTTTCATCTACCTTATTTTTCTTTTCCTCACTAGAAACCATAGTCTCTCTTGACTTTTGACAAGAATTGGAGTATCTAAATCCATTTATGGCTCATCATTCTCTATTGTGTCTTGAACATTTACAACCTTCATTATAAAATGTGTGTGGGGTATGTCCTTCCACCATGAATTCTCCCACTTATGCTTGAAAATACCATAATCTATAACTAGATAGCCTTTCTTAGAACATTTATGACATCTAAGTGGTAAACCCTCATAATCAAGGGATTATGTCAAATGCCATTCCTTCAATACTAAATAAATTTATATAAGTAGTGCTACAATAATTTGTTTATTCTCATATAATTGGAATTATAATAAAATTTATTTATTTTAGGAATTGGGATTTACTTATTTTATATTATTAACTTATTTTAGCTTTCATTGATAGTAAATAGAGCTACAAAATTATAGAGTGTAATTAGTGGACATTTGTGTGAATATCATTATTTTGTCATTTGTATCTCTTTTTGTATGTATTTATCACTTGAAATGATATAAAAACTCTTTATAATGTGAAGAGTATTTGTAATGTGAAGGGTATTATTTTTGTTTGTAGTGAAATACTGGAATATGAAGAGACATCTACTTGTAATAGTTATATATATAATTATCAGTTATATTGTAATAGAGATATAATGTGATAGAGGTTAACATAGGGTTATGTCATGGTTTTTGAAGAGTGTATTTTATGTTTTCTCTATGTTTTTTGTCTAAATATGTTTAATCATGTAGAATAATATTGTATGTTATGTATCTATTCAGACCACATTCTCTTGCATCAATAAACCATCATGAACTAAAGAATAAATCTTTTTAGTATATGACTATGTATATTTTATAATTTTTTTCCTACATCAAAACCTTATCCCTATATTAATATGCTATGATGGATTTTTATAGGAACATTTGATAACAATGGTGTGGTGAGTGTGGAAAAGTAAAACTTGTTGTGATGGAAAACAAGACAAATAAATTTAACGATATGGAAAGATGAATGAATACACAAATTCATAGAAGAAGAGGTGAATTGGATAGGATTCACTACAAGATAATTTATTAAAGGGTATATACATGATGAAATATTGTGGTAGGAGTTTATTTTATTAATAATTATGTGGTTATCAAGAGTGGAATAATACTACTTTGATCTAATAGAGACATAGATCATAAATTATACATAGGATAAATTATAAACCCTATAAATTTTAGATATTGATTACACCCTTTTAATAAATGAATGGATAAAAAATACCAATGACAAATTATTATAGAATTTTTTGTACAAGGATATCTATAATTTGAATTTGTAGAGGACCTCTTTATGAGAGGCATTCAATGAAAGTGTTTCTAGTGACTACCTATTATTATCAAAATGTTGGCTATTGAAAAGGGCATGGTAATAACCCTTACCACCTTGGAGTTATAACTTTAGGAGATATAAAATATATGTGATGTCTATGTGAATGATGGAGATCCAAGTGGAAGAATTTGAACCTGAGCCCATAATATAGAGGACATAGAGAAGGAGAATGAGAAGATAATTATTGGATTGGATAGTATTTTATGATAATAGAGAAGGAATAATAAATAAAATAATGAAAATGTAATTGTGAATAGAATTAAGAGTAGAATTATGATGTGGAAGAGAATGGAGCCTACAAAGAGGCTACGTAATTTTTAAAAAAATGGAAATTATACAAAACAAGGAATGAATGGGACCAAGAGAGAAGATAAAAAAGATTGCAATATATAGGATATGGAATAGAGTGAAGAGAAAGATAAAATTAGATTAGCAGTAGAGTAGTTAGAGGATATTGGTACATCAATAATAGAAGGGAGGATATTATTTGGAATAGGTAAAGAACATTCATTTGAACAAGTTACATTAAATCACAAGAATATTGCATGTTTAAAGCCACAAAAATAAAAAATCAAAGACATAGATCATTCATTTCTTGAGAATACATCCATTGAGACCATTTTATCATTAGTAATGAGAATTAAAAGTTCGTATACTTGAAAAGGTGTTAATTATTTTAACTCATTTATAGATAAATTTTGTAAACTTTGCACAAATACTCATAAAAAATAGCAAAGAAGTTATAAAAATCTAGGTTTTAGTTTGCAACAAGTTTTAAGAAAACAATGAAGACTAGTTCATAAAAGCTAGTAGTTGTAGTTAAAAATACACCAATAATGTATTTGAATGAATTAATGTTCATTTATTTAACACCATATGATGGGTATAATATCCAAGAGCAATATTTGTTAACCTATGACATGAAATAACATGTTAAGAGAGTTATCACTAATGATGTGGAAAAGTGCGAGCACATGAAGGCCTTAATAGCTAGAGCTATGAAATTTATATGAAAAATATATGTTCCTTCACCATGTGTTTAACAAGTCAATGAGAAATTAATTTTAGAAATCAAAATGAAAGAGTGCACTAGCTAGACCATTTAAGATATTCAAGAGATTCAATGGAGAAATGGATAATATGTATGGTATTATGATTAGAATTATTTTGATGTAATGTATAAAGTTTACTTCATTTTAGAAGATAAGTATAAGGATACCTAGTTTATAGAGGGACTACAATCAAAGATTAGATTTTCAATTCTACACTAATAGTTCCTTAGTAAAACTAATACATGAGGATATGCACTTCAATTAGAAAAAATTAAGGATTATGGAGATGCTCCATCAACTGGTACTAAATTTGAGATGAAAATAATTAATTTTCTAAAAATAATGGATGAGATTCATGATACTTACAAACCCAAGTTATTTTTATGTTGTATGCAGTATGGAAAATAATGGCATCCTAGGAATGATTTCCCAAAATAGAAATATAGTTCTATAACACATGTAGGGTTGTAAGACATGCAACATCAAAATGTCATCTACTATAATAGTACACTAGAAAAATAAATAGTCTATACTAAAATTTTCATAAGTCAAAAAATCATTATAAGAGTATTTTTAATGATATATAAGAGCTAAAATAAGACATCACTAAGAACATATTTAGATAAACAACACAATAGATACCTACCAAAAAGTTTGGAATTTGAGGTCTAGAGATATAAATATCTATCATGAGATAAGGTGTTATTTTGTGGATGCCTTCATCACCGTAATATCAACCCCAGTTTCTAGCAAGATGTACACTCTCATCATGACAATATCAATACCAATCATTATGTAATACTATGATTCACCAACTACATCATTAAAGTTGGGGTCCATCTTTTCCTTAGTGTTTTTATGGAGGAAATGATGCTTAACAACAATAGTAATAGGGATTTGATGGGAAAGAATTTCAAGGTTGGGGTTTCTAACAAAATAAATGGGTATTTAGAGGGCATTCCATATTGGATATTAGGTAGATATTAGTACTAAAAACTGATAAGATCATTGACCAATTTAGTGTTATATATGTGGTGAATGTAACCACTTCCCATTAAACTACCCTACTAACACTCAAAGGAAGATGCATTGCATATATTGCAGATTTATTGGACCATACCATATTTAATTTTGTATGATTTTAAAGATTAATAGGAAATATAACCTTGTGTGAAATGTAGACACGACAAATTATCACACCAAGGAGAATTCATTCATGAAATAAGTTACAATAAATTAATTAATAGAGTAGGGATTGCATCATTTATAAATGCCATAGTATCATATAATAATAAATGTTTAGCTGGATAAATATATTGACCTTGTGACATAAAAAATATTGATGTACACAAGAAACTTGATTTGTTTAAAACATACAATAATAAACTGCATTAGACGCTGATACCAAAATCATTGATGTGTAGTTTTATGGGTAGATTGTCAACACAATGAGGCAAGAGGGAGTAGTGACCACCCTCAATGACAATGTAAAACTTTTGAGCACTCTGTAAAAATGATATATCTCATATAATATTACAAATATTCTTTATAACTTGTTGGTGTGTGCATAATGAGGTCAACAACATACTGACAAGGTAGTCTAGTGCATAAAAACTATTAAGCACTTGGGTCTCGATTATCCCTTAATATTTATTTTTTGGGTTATGAAGTACCCAACATTTTACTTTATCTTGCAAGTGTGATCAATATGATTCCTCTATCTACCTATGAAGCTATTAAACAACCAACACTCAGTTATAGTCTAATAAAATATGTCTCACAAACTATGGTGGGATAGATCCTATTACTAGATTGGAAGATGTGGAAATAAATGTAGCTAAACTAATCCTTTGAGGTTATTTCTAAGTAATTGACATGAGTATTAATTAAACAACTACACTATGTTAACTGGTGATAAGATAGTCTATGCTATTTAACATTATCAGGCTTTGATATCTATGCATTAGGGTTTCAATATATGATTTATTATTTATTACTTTTTATTTCCATTTATTCACTTAATTAATAAATTATTATACTAATAAGTGAGGGAATATATTATTAGAGGAGAGAAATAAAACCCAAAGTGTTACCCTAAAGATAATGAGGAGCATCCTAGTTCAGTAACGAATGTAACTTTTAACCCTATGATTTGGTAAACAACTAGTGGTCCTCATGTAAAGGTAGATGACACTAAATTCACCAAGGAGAAGAACCATATTTAAATGGAGGAGTCTATATAGTTTGGAGGGATGTTTTTAAAGGTTTGACCTATGGAAAAGTGAAATCCTTTAGATGAGAATGATAAGTAAAAAATTATGGTAGATAAGGTTGTTCATGTATGATTTGTATGACCTATTATGATGAATATAGGCTCCTATAATAATGTTTATTGACCTAAACCAAACACCCAATCATCATATCCTCTAGAAAAGTCTTTTCCTTACATTGTTTAGAGGATGTATGAGCTACCCAATATATAAAATTTGAATTTTGAGGTAAATGTGATGATTGAATCTATTAAAATTAATACTCTCATTTTCCATTTCAATATATTTTGGTGAAAAAATGAAGAGCTACATTAGTGGATCCAATCATATTAGACCAATAAGTATTTATTATTACTATAATTAAAGGGTTTTTTAGTTCAGATCCTTAACCAAAGTGATTATCAATAGTCATTGAGTATGACCCTTAATTTTGGAGAAGAGTAGGTCTTTTCAGTTCCCCTTTGTTTCCTAATTTTGACCCTACCACAATTAATTTATACAAAATGCTTGTTTGGGGCCTATTTTATTGCTTTCACTTTGGCACCCAACACTATTAATTGATATTAAAAATGTTCTGGTTAGTTTTATTAAGGTTGATGAATCTCTATCAATCTAAGGTCTCTTTACTTATACACTCATATGTTTAGATATTTTCTTGAATAAATGATTCCCAAAGAGTATCCTCATTAAATTTGAGGGATGGACTAGGACACAAAGCCTATATTATGAGAATACAACTTTTAGATGTTGATACTACAATCAAACATGTCATCTTATATATTATTACACTCAAGGAAATGATAAGTATAAAGGTAAAAGGGGCACCACCTCCAAACCAAAGACATGGAAATTGTTCACACCTCTTCTTATAGGGACTAGGGGTACCCTAAGTAGTGAAGAGACACATTCCACTAATGAAAATAAAACCAAGAATATAAAAATCATGGAAACAATGGCTGAATCACATTAAATATTTAAAAAAGATAAAATGGAAAGGGTTTTATACTATTAATTATAATTAAGGATGGAAATCCTTGATACCTCATTGAGAGGGGTTAATATATCCCATGAATCTGATAATTTTTAATCCAATAAGGAGCCATTTGTGGATGGATCAGATGCACAAATTCTAGATTTTCATATGGTGGTTAGTGGTGTTATAATAGGAAGTTGGATTGAGGTTAATAAACAAGAATAAAAATGGTCAGTTGGAAGTTTGTATAGTTTAACTTAGGTTTGTGCTAATTAAATAATAAGTTTAGGTCCCCTGTAAGTTTGCTTAGCATCCTTTATGGTTGGAATTTTGTGTTTGTTTCTAAGGTGTTCCTAATCTTCCTTGGGTGTATTAGACTTATGATTGTCTAATCATAGTTTGTTTGATCTTTTCTCATATTATTTTATTTATGTAAGGGTATCATTTAACCTTAATTTATCAAAAAAATAAGTGGATCAATGATTGTTAGATGACCATTATTACAATGCACAATCAACTAGAAATATACCAAAGGGATAAAATCATCATTATACCCCTAAATAAATTAGAACATAAGTAATTTAAATAATACCTAATGATATAGATTCACCCTATGCATATGGAGATAATAACTAGTTTAGTGTGAGCACAAAATCTAAGCCTAATGCTTTGTGAGCTATAGAATAAACAAATTCATCAATAAATGTAGCCTCAACAATAGCTACAACTAATTCAATAGATTGTCTCCCAACATGTGATCGCTAAGAAAATAAATTTGGAATTTCAAATGGATGAATGTAGGTTACCTTATTTTTGATCACCAATTAGATCTGGTGTGTATTTCATTTACAAAATAGTTATGATAGACATGGACTATAAGGAGCCAATGAAGGAATTTCTTTTACATTGGGAGACTGCATCTTCAGTCAAGGGTCTATAAAATATTTAAATGTTGAATTAGTTAAGGGAACATTATGAGGTATGCCCAAATGCATGGTTTATGCCATAGAACATAAATTGCCTCAATAATACGCAATTGATGACTTGACTCAATTTATTTTAGGGCTAAAACATTATGTGTTGAATATATAGTAGAGGATGAGTACACTAAACTATGAACTAAAAATAGGTGTTGTGACTTGTTGGTTACTCCACATGATAAAACTGTTACAATGGGATGAGGTTTATTAACTATTATGTGATCAATTCCAAGTACCACCTACGATTAGGGAACAATGGCCCTTTTTCTAGGAAGAACAATGCCCAAATATGTAAGCTCATAAGTGTGTCAATATACAATTTATGTAATGTGTAGAACTCAAATATTGAGTAAAATTAAGCATATATACTCTATTAGTGCTCCAAACACTATGCTACATGCATTAAGAATGCATATATGAGACAAAGAATTTAACATAGGTACAACATGATTTCATTTAATCTTTTACTTTTAGGATGAGAGTCTTTTCGTGCATAACCCTCTATATAAGTTTAAAATATTTTTATTATGAGAAACCAAAAGACTTAAGTAGTGTGATAGAATTATCTTCAAGATAAGAACTAGCTAAATAATTGAATGTATTTATAAAAAAAATTCAAGGAAAGAAAATAAAATGAGCATATTTTCATCAAACTATGCAATATGATTTCATATGATGAAGAATTAACAACGTCCATTGATAGCGATGATGACTTAGATTTGAAGGGATTTTTTAAACAACAGAAAGAAGTGAGGATCCTATATCTGAAATCTCTAACCAAAATGACTCCCATAACTAAAAAATATTATTATCCAAGACCAAGAAATACACAACATTACAATATTCCATTCTTAGTGGTTTGAAAAAAATATATCAAAAGACCTTAAATAAGTTGGTAGGAAATATTGGGACATAATCAAACACCAAAGCTTGTGACTTTCGAAGACTACTAGGTGTATAATGAGATTTCAAAATAATTATAACTATTATGTGATTATAAGGATGTATTTCTAAAAAAATTCATAGAAGTGAAAGGGGTAAATTGTCAGCTAGGTGAAATGCACGCAGAGCTAAAGGAGTATGCATGACTTGTGAAAATGTGACCATACATGTTAAACCCCAATATGAAGTTGAAATTAAAGGTTGAACTAGATCACATGAAATATACATGTATTATATATCATATGGAAAAGGTATGTTGGGTCATCCCCACACTAGTGCAACCAAAGAATATTCAGGAAATTAAAGTGTGTCGGGAAATAGGGGCATTCCCATACTTATGCACATATAAATTATGAATTTACAATTCCATTCATAGTCAAAGGCATTGAGTTATTTTTAAAACATGAATTGTATTCAATGGTTACCATCATATTCCAACCATGATAAAGGATCAAGATGAAAATATATTTACAATAGAGTGGGGATATTTTGCGTATAAGATAATATGACTTGGGTTGAACAACATCCAATTGTGTCATAAAGAATGGTGGTCATTCCCTTTAAATAATTCATCCATGATTTTATAGAAGTATACCTAATGGATTAGGTTATCTTTTCCATTTTCAATGATTACTCGTCTAAGATATGACTTAAGTTAGAATGATGTTGAGATATACACATTGTGATAAACATAAAGAAGCAATTTTTTTTCACACCTTTTAGTGTCCTATTGGGACATACTATTTAGTGATGGGATCTTGGTATATGAATCCAAAATCATAGTAATTATGGGCATGGCACCTCCCAAAAGCTCTATAAAGTTGAAATAATTATTGGGGCATACATGCAATACATGAAATTAATAAAAAGCTATGCATTTATATTTTCCTCCATGGAGAGGCAAGACACAAACATACAAGGTTGTAATGGAAAAATGAGCTTGAAACAACATTCATGGATATAAACCAAAGATCAATCATAACACACATTTTCATCTTTCCTAACTAAAACAAACCTTTCCATTTTCTTGTATATGGTTTAAAATTTGTGATAGGAGTTATTCTCACACAATTAGAAGATGGAGTATTAGACCATCTAATCAAATCCACTTGTCATAATCTCTTAGAATGGAAATATTTTTAAATGGTGTTTACACTCAAAAATATTAGACATTACATTCTAGCACTTCCATTTGAATTTTTAACTAATCACTAGGTTATGTGATACTTGATAAACAAGCTAATGTTATAAGGAAGGATATCTTATTACTCGATTATATTCCAAGAATTTTAATTTATGCTCAATGAAGGGAAAATTTGGTACTAGACCACTTGAGTCGAATATGCAATGGAGAATAAACATAAGAACTTTAAGATGAATCACCAGATGCACATTTATTTCACATCTCTATGATTCCTAAGAACATGGAAGACATAGAATTTTTTATGAAATATGGGATCTTTCCAACAAAGTATGTATAAATGTACACAAATTAGTTGATTACAAAATTCTTTTTATTCATCATCATTAATGTGTTTTTGTACAAAATCAACAAAGAGGATGTAATGCGTAGAATGGATCTAGAGCATTAGAGACCTAAAATTATTGAAGAGGCACATTAGGGATTATTAGGTGGACATTTATTAAGATAATCCACTGTATGGAATATGTAGTCAAATTTGGTATATGGTGGAATAATTTTTTTGAAGATGCACATAGAGTATAAAAATAATATGATATCTACCAAAGGATTGGAAAAACTAATTTGAGATATGAAATACCATTGAATCATATGATAGTGGATAATCCATGTGAAAAGTGGGGAATCAAATTTATAGTTCTAATTAATCTAACCAATAAAGGCACTAATGATAAATACATCATTATTGTGGTGAACTACTTCTCCAAATGGGTGGAAGTTGTTGCAACATCAAGTTAAAATGCTAAGGATGCAATAAATTTACCCTATGAAAATATTATAACCATATTTGGGTGGCTGATCAAATTATAAGTGACATAGGAACACAATTCCTAAATAACATCATCAATAATCTAACAAATGATTTTATGATATCATACAACAAAAACACAACATATTATCCTATTGGAACACAACTAGATAATGAGTGAGGGTTATCATGATATCAATTAAAACTAGTGCTTTCAATACTTTTAAATCAAATTAAAAGATATATTCAAATCAAATCAAATATGTATATATTATACACACACAAATATATATATGACAATATATTTATACATGGAAAACCCAATGGAAAAAACCATAGTGAAAAGAGATTCTAGAATCTATTATTCTAATCCAGCCTCATAGTCAACACCTCATTAGTTGTACATTGAATGGTACCAACCCTAAGGAGAAACCAATACCCTGATTTAAGAGCTTCAAGTCTAAGGAATTGCCCACTCCTTAATATAAGAACCAAATATATCTATCTAAAGTCACCAACCAATCATAACTATAATGGATCTACAACTCTAATTTACAAAAAAAATTCACACATGAATCCTAATCTTTGTTCTCTGTTATAGGTCTGATATGCAACTATTCATAATCAACACATAATCTCTTTTTGCCTTTATTCCTCTCTACTATCATATAACCCTTTATTTTTGTATCTACATATGTCTATATTCGACACACTTCATCTCATTCTAATTATTCTCCTTCATGTCTCTATATTTTTAGTTTGACATAATTCAACAATAGCAGCTCATCCTTTCTGCACTTCTACCTGTGTCTAGATATTCTTCTATCTGACACTCTTTGAATGGAATCACCAACCGATGTATTTATCCTAGATATCCTAGATATAAATAATTGATCTATTTGTACATATCTTTTATGTATTCACAATTGAACTGTAACACATGCAAATTTTGGACTTTAGTTCATTATGACTTAAACTATAGATTTATCGTGTCTTGATTCCATGCATCACCATAATAATTTCCTATGCCATTATTATCTATAGTATTTTATATACTGGGGTTTTCATGTACATTCTCATTAATATAGATTTGATCAGTTGGATAGATAAATCTTGTTACTTGTGTCGGGATATAAAGCTTACACGCAAGTTCTTACATGTTCCTATAAATATACATTTGTCTGGACATAACGTTAAATATCGATCATTGATCTTGTGTTTGGAACCATGATATGATGATCCATATTTAAATATATCAAATTTAAAACATGTCTATCGATATTCCTAATCCAATCTTCCTTGTGCCATTTGATCTCAGAAATTGCACATTTATTAATCTCTTTCTAGACATTAAATGTCAATATATTTATCCTATCACATTGCATCCTATATCTTTGGATCATTTTCACTCCATCAATTTTCTTAGTCTTGCTAAATCTTTAAATCATCACTATGTCAAATAAAATCAATCAATTTATTCCATTTGAGTCTACTCACTCTATCAAATCTACTTTATATGATCATACACTCACCATTGGATCTTCTAACAAGCTCTATCATTAACTATGACAAGATTATTCTCATTGGGTCTATATCTAACAAGCTCTGTGAATATGACACTTGTAAATTACGTGTTTATTCAGACCTCCTTTTGATTAGTTGACTTTGTTGCACTTCTTTGGATCATCTTCATATGATGAAGTGATAACCATTAATCAAACTGGGACATAATATAAAGTATAAAACTTAGGAAATATTGATTCCTTTAAACATTGCTTGAACCAGTAATTGTTAGGTCAAGGGTTTAGTTTTACAATGATGACAAAGGCTTAAGTTAAAACATAAGATATTGGGTCTAGAATATATCTAATTAACTTCACAATAAAAAAACATGTTGATGCCATGACATAAACCCTTAGGGTTTTATCGAGAGACCCTATTCAATCTAAGAGCAAAGATAATTCATTTATGACATCATTCCTTGTCATTTGAACCTATGGACCACATATTCAAGATGCTCATGAAAAACCCATAAAAAGTCTTCTATTGTTTCTTTTTCAAATGTATATATATGATCTTTCTAAAATCGTGACAAATTTGCATAACCTTTATGCAAATTTTGACTAAGTATGAAGACCATTTAAACATACCTAGAAGGCTAACTTTACACCTACATAACTCTTGTTGTGCTTGGTTACATCACCAACAAATTAGTGCATATTTTTATATTACATAGGTGATTCGATCCATATATCCATTTATTCTTGAATCATTCATATGTGTAGGATATGACATCATAAAAATGCCTATTCTTCTATTTCTTATAATCTGCAATTTTGATCAAGTGTTGGAAAACACTGTCAAAAATTCCTAGAATCCTACTTTGCTCAAGCATATATTTTTTCATGCTTCATCGTGTGACCTAGGATTCAATTTATATAAAATGGGAACTAATGTGATCACAACCATATGAATGACTCTCCCATACTTGTTCACACATGGAAATCGTGATGTTATAAAAATGCCTTCTCATATTTTCTTGTCATAAACCCAAAATGTCTAGATGATCAATATGAAGAACTTGATGAATTCCATTCATGTACACAAGCATTCCAATCAGCCTTAACCTATGATAGGATCCCTTGCATATCCTATAATCACCATAATCAGTCCTTAATATTAATGAAATTCTCATAATGTCACTTTTGGCATCAATGACAATCATATTTCCAATAATATCACCCTTTGTCATTAATGGAAAACTAAATTCTCTAATCTTCTAGTATTTAGCTTCTTATATGGAATTGCTTGCCTTGTCCTCTGATAAGTATGAACTGAATCTATTTATATCAGACTTGATCCCCCTTAGGTAATGGCACATTTGCCTAATATTCAACTTGGACACTTGCTTTGATTTTTCTATGACATTTCTACTTTTGCTCTAAACTTTTGCATAGACCATTTTACTCTTCTTCTCCCATAAAGAACATTTGCACATTTTATCCACATTTGACATGAATGGAAAAGGGACTATAGCTGAGTGTTTATCAAAATGTTTTTCCCCCTTTATCAGATAAAAGATTCTAAGAATTTACAACCATCAATTCATTAGAAATTTTCAAAAGTATGCATACCTAAGTTGCCTTTTCACTCTTCTTCCAAAGATGAACTAGGCTTCTTTGAGACTCCCCCTAGACTCATGCCTATCACTAGGATCTAGTGATGTGGTGTAAGAGCCACCACTCCCAAATTATGTATCATATATTTAAATAGTTTCTTGGTAAGAGGTTTGGTGAATTTATCTAAAATTAGGTCCTCAGTTTACACATATTACATTGTGACATCTTGATCTGTAACCCTCTCTCTTAAGAAGTGATACATGATTTATATGTTCTTGGTTATAAAATGAATAACTAGATTATTTGATATATTAATAACACTTGAATTATCATAAAGAATCAAAATATGTGCCTTATAATCTACCTTGATGTCGTTGAGTGTTTTCTTCATCCATAAGACTTGAGTGCAACATGCCACTATTGCTACATATTCTACTTTTTACTGTAGAAAGAGTAACTAACTCTTGCTTTATGCTAAGCCATATAACAAGTCTATTTCCAAGGAAAAATGCATCACCACTAATGTTTCTTGTATCATTCACACTCCCTTACCTATCAACATCTGTATATGCTATCAAAGTGAAATATTAACTTTTGGGATACCATAGGCCATAGTCAATTATTTTCTTGATGTATCTAAATATCCTTTTCACTACATTAATATGTAATTCTTTGGGATCAGCCTAAAATATTACAACCATGCACATTATTTTCATTATGTATGGTGTTGATGTAGTTAGGTATAACAAGGTACCTATCATTGATCTATACATTGTTTGATTTACATCAAGTGACTCATCCTCTTTTCTCAACTTGCATCTAATTATCATGGGAGTACTAAATGGTTTGCTATATTCCATTCAAAACTGAATGATAATTTACTTTGCATACTTGGTTTGGGATATGAATATCCTTTCATCAGATTTTGCAATTTGTAAACCAAGGAAGAAAAAAAGTTATCTTAGCATTGATATCTCAAACTCACTTTGCATTTGTGTAACAAATTGTTTGCACATTTTGTTATTACTACCACCAAATATGATGTCATAAATATATATAAAAATAATCAATATATGCTCACCCTTTGATTTGAAGTACATACTGTTGTTTGCACATCCTTTGTTGAAACCATGTTATTTCAAGTACTAGTCCAATCTTGAATACCATGCTCTAGGTACCTGTTTTAAACCATATAATGCTTTGTTCAGTATGCATACATAATCTTATTGTTTTGATAACTAAAAACCTTTAATTTGTTCTATGTAGAATTCCTCTTCCAGGTTCCCATTATAAAAATCTAATTTGACATCCATTTGATAGAATTTGAACATTTTATAAATAGAAAATGCTAAAAACATTCTTATAGCTTCCAATCTAGCAATTGGATCAAATGTTTCCTCAAAATATGTGCCTTCAACTTGTGCATAGTCCTTGTAAACCAATATTTGTAAATTCATTTTAACAACTCCATCCTCTTTGAATTTGTTTTTGTAGACCCATTTTAAACCTATCACATTGTTATTAGAAGGTATCGTGACTAATTGCCAAGTTTTTTTTTCAATTTGGCACGATTTTTATTCCATGGATTTTAGACAATTCTAATCCTTCATGGCATCAACAAAGCTCTTAGGCTCAATTTTAGACATTAGATCAAAACTTACTTGCTCCTTGTTAATTGTAGTTCTTCTCCTTGTCTAAACTCCTTCATTATTATTTCCAATTATCTACTCTTTAATATGATAATTTTGAACAAATCTTGGAGGTGCCTTTTCATTCAATTCCTCAACCTCTTGATTATCTACTTCTTCTTCAAGATCTGATTCTTCAATACTAATTTATGAGTCAGGTTCAACATGTTTCAATCCATCTTTAACCTTGAACTTTATTCTCTCTACTATATTATGTATCTTTTTATTATAGCATACATAGGCTTTGATTTGAGTGGAATAACCAAGAAATATTCCTTCCTCACATCTTGATTCAAAGCTTCCCAATTTGTCCTCGTTTCTCCTGATGTAGCATTTACTTCCAAACACTCTGAAGTACTTAACAGAGGTTGGATTTCCATACCATATCTCATATGAATTTTTTTCACTATTCACTCTCACTTGGAATATATTTAAGATGTATACTACTATTTGGATTACTTCTGTCCACTATCCATCAAGTAACTTGGCCTCCTTTATAATTGTTTTATCCATTTCCTTGACTGTCCTATTATTTCTCTTAATAAATTCATTTTGATGTGGAGTCCTTGTTGAAGAGTAGTAATTTTTTATCCCATGCTTCTCATGATACTCTATAAACTCATTTGAGGTGAATTATCAACCTTTATCAGATCTTAAGCATTTGATCTTTTGTCCAATCTCATTATCTACCATGGCTATAAAGATCTTAAATCTCTCAAATGCCTGAGACTTGTCCTAAAAAAAGGTTACCCATGTCATTATTGAGTATTCATCTAAAAATAACATTAAATATCTCTCTCCTTTTCATCTTATTATTTTAATAGGACCACAAATATTAGTATGAAGTAATTGTAGAGGATTTGTGGTTGCATACTCCTTTGTCTAGAATCTAACCCTCGTCTACTTTCTTAGTTGACATTCCTTGAAAGTAGTGTCTAAAGGTTTAATTATCTTAGGCATGTATCTTAAATACTTATTTGAGATTACTTTGATTGGGTTTTCAAAGTTTACATGACCCATTCTTCTATTCCATAACTAACTCTCATCAATATTTGCTATGAGCCAACTATTACCATTCACTTCAACAGGATTTTAGATATCAATTTCAGTCCTTTTTCCCTATAAAACTATTCTTATATGTCTCTTTAAATTGAATCTTTATACATCAATTGTGACCTTATATCCATTAAAAAAAATTTAAGTGATACTTAATATATTATACTTCAAACCTTCAATATAAATGACATCATGTGTAGGCAGTTTTCCATCTATTTTTAAAGTTCCTTTACCTTTGATCTCTACTGCTATGTTGGCTCCCAAGATAAAAAATACTTCCTTATATTTTCTTAATTTGGTGAACTTACTCTTATCACCATTAATATGTTTTGAGTAACCACTGTCTATGACCCATAAATTTTGTTCTTTGGCATGGAGTGCAGTTTGAGCAATCATGGATTGATTTTTCACTTTCCACACTTCATTGGGTTTCTTATATGTCCTCTTCTTCTCTTTTTTAGAGATTTTTTAATTTTTTTTCACATTAGGAGACATGCCTTTATTTACATTGTGTATTTTTTATCTTACAAAGGCAACTCTACAATTTTTGGCTATGTGACCAAAATTACTACAATTATAAAACATTACACTTGTATCTAAAAATTTAGAAAATGAGCTTCTACTTACAATTTTTTTTATCCTTGTAGGTAAAAATCTACAATTAATATCCATATTACCAAAATGATTACAAGTATAATAATAAACATATAAATATGAGGAATACCTGATCATATCTTTTCTTGGTGAAGCATGAAAAATCTATCTAAGCTCTGGATTCTTCAAGTATTTCACCTTGGTGTATTCATCAACATCAACTACCTTTGTCTTCTTTTTTTCAAGCTTCATTTCAGGGTCAACTTTCTTCAACTACCTTGTTATATGCTATGTTTAAGTCTCTAATTTTGTCCTTTCAAGCTTTTTCCTTCTTGCTCTTCATTTTCTTTTTGATTTTAAATTGTCATATAGGTTACCAGATGTACTAGATGAATAACTTTCCCCATTCTTGTAACCAAGACCTGATATATCTTTTGAGGGATTCTAGAAGTTGATCATTTCATAAAGAATGTTTGATCCTCCTATAGACTTTAAACTTTTGTCAAGTTAACCTTTGGCTTTCTCAAGGCCACTATATATAATTCAAGCTTCATATATTCATCAGACATAAATTTTAGTTCAATTTTGACTAAATCATCTATTCTCTTGGCATCCTTAACTTGTGTCTTTAGGCTCACTACAATCTGATCATATTTATCAAGACATTTGGATATTTTCTCAATTTACTTTTGTCCAAGCCTCGTGTTTTGAGCTCTCTTTTCTCATCTTGTGAATTTTATCTAAAGTACAAATGAGCTCAATTCTAGATCCAAATCTCTTTCTTCTTCTTCATCAAAGTCTTTAAATTCTTTTTTATCTAGATCTAGACAAGTTGATCCTAATTCCATGAATAGGGATTCATTTCCCTCAGCCACAAAGGCACACTCATGATCATCATTAAAACTATTATGATCATCCATTGAATCACTATATTCTTTTAAGTATATACTTTTATTATTTTTGAAGAATTTATTCATTGGATAGTAGGGTTTCACATTTTTTCTAATCTCTAATTTCTTAGAGTTATCCTTTTATTATGAGTGAATTTAATAATAAAATGTCCTACTTTACCATAGTCAAGGCATTTGAAGGGTAACTTACCTCTATAATTTCCATATCCTTTCTTTAGTCTTCTAAAAAAGTTAGCTTATTCTTCATCAGTTTCCTCATATCTAAATGTATGTGCTTCTTCCTTTACTTTATTAGATACTTTGAATGTATCTTCTCTCTTGAAGGTGTCTATCTCTTCCATTCTCATCTCATAGGCTATAAAGGTCCCATATAACTCATCAACAATGAGTTTATCTAGATCTCTTGCTTCTTATATTATAGATATTTTAGAATCATATTTTGATGAAAAAGATCTTAAGAAATTTTTGACAATGATTGATTATTTTATTTATTTTATAAGGCCTTTAATAGAATGACTATTTCATCTACCCTAAGGAGGTAGTCTGATATCTGCTCTACCTCATTCATTTTAAGACTTTCAAACTTGCCTTCGTAAGTTTTTAGTTTAACATAATTTATCATGTCATCACCTTAATAGATGCTCTTTAACTAGTTCTAGATGTCTTGTGCATTCTGAAAATGCATAACTTTGACAAACTCTGATTTTGACAATCCATAAAAAATAACATTCTTTGCCTTGACATTGCTCTCATATGCCTTCTTGGCAGCCTAATCAGTAGGAGTTGTATAAGGAGTTGTATATCCATTCACCACATAAAGTCATAAATAAAACCCTAATGAAGAAAGATAATATTCTATTCTTATGCTCTAGAATGCATAATTTGATCCATCAAAGAGAGGTGCTTTATTTTATGAAGATCCTTCTTGACTAGCCATTGTGTTCACTATTTCAAGATCTACCTAAGCTAATTAAGCTTATTTCAAGGAACTCGTGATCTAATACCAATTTTTAGAATATAAATACATACCGAGAATGGGGAAGGTGAATCTGTATATCAATTTAAACTAGTTATTTCAATATTTTTAGAGTAGATTAAAAGATATATATAAATCAAATCAAATGTACATAGATTATACACACACAAATATATATGACACTAGATGGATACATGGAAAACCCAATGGGAAAAACTACAATGAGAATACGTGTTAAAATATACCATTATAATATAGCCTCATAGTCAAAACCTCATTGGTTACACATTAAAGGGCACCAATCCTAAGGAGACACTGATCGCCTGATTTTAGAGCTTTAACTCTAAGGGAACACCCACTCCCTAATATAAGCACCAACTTAGTCTATCTGATGTCACCAACCAATTAGAACTATAATGGAGATACAAATCAAATTTATAAAATAGATTCATACATGAATCCAAATCTCTATTTTTTTGTTACAGGTCTGATATGCAACTACTCACATTTAGCACATAATATCTTTTTACCTTTCTTCCTCTCTAATCTCCTCTATCCTTATGGTTTTGTGTCTAGGTATGTCTCTATTGGACACACTTCATCTCACTCTAACTCTACTCCTCTATGTCTCTATATTTTTTGTTTAACATAATTCTCCAATAATAGCTCATCCTTTTTACACTTCTACCTATGTCTAGATATTCTTCTATGTGACACTCTTTGAATGGATCCACCAACCAATGTATTTCTCCTAGATATCATATATATATTTTATCTAGAGTTTCATATCTTCTATGTGTTCACACTCAGATTGTAATACATAATGCTTATTCTAGACTTTAGTTCATTATGACTTGAACTATAGATTTTATACATCTCGATGTTATGCATTACTATCATAATTTCCTATCTCATTACTATCTATAAAATTTTATAAACTCATGTGTTTGATGCACATTATCATTAATATATATTTGATTATTTAGATCAATCAATCTTGATATATATTTTGAGATATATTGCTTACATGTAAGTGCCTACATATTCCTACAACTAACCATTTGTGTAGACATAAATTTAAATGTGAATCATTGATCTTCTGTTTGACACTATGATCTAATGATCTATCTTTAAATAGATCAACTCTAAAACACATCTGTCAATTTTCCTGATATGAGCTTCCATGTGTTATTCAATCTTTGAAGATACATGTTCTTTATCTCTATCTAGATGTTAAATGTCAAGATATTTATCCCATCATGCTTAATCTTATACCATTGGATCACTTTCACTCTATCAATCATATTATACATACTCAATCTTTAATTCATCACTATGTTGATTAACATTGATCACTTTATTCCATTTGAGTCTATGCACTCTATTGAATCTCCTTTATATCATCATTCACTCACCATAAAATCTTATCACTAGCTCAATCATTAAATCTAAGAAACATACACTCATTAGGTCTCTATCTAACAAGCTCCATGAATGTGACCCTTGTCACTTACACATTTACTTGGAGCTCATTTTGATAATTTGACATCTCTATACTTTATTGGATCATCTTCATGTGATGAAGTGATAACTATTGATCAAGATGGGATGTAATATAATGTGTAACACTTAGTAAATATTGTGTCCTTTGAACACTTCTCAAATTGGTAATTGCTAGGTCAAGGGACCAATTTTACAAGCATTACAAAGGCTTAAGTTATAACTTAAACTACTAGGTCCTAGTTATATCTAGTAAACTTCAAAATAAAAAGCCTATTGATGCCATGACATAAACCCTTAGGGTTTTACTATGAAACCCTATTCAATCTGAGATGAAAGATAATTCATTTCTAAGTTTGTTCCTTCTCATTTGAACCTGCAAACCACATATCCAAGATGCTCATGAAAAACCTATAACATATTTATTATTTGTTCCTTCTGAAAATGTCCATAGATGATCTTTGTAAAATCATGAGAACTTTCCATAACCTTTGTGCAAATTTTTACTAAGTATGGAGACCATTTTAACATTCCTAGAAGGCTAACTTTTCACCTACATAACTCTTGTTTCACTTATTTTATGATAGATAAATTAGTACATATGTTCCTATTACATAGGATATTCGATCCATATATCCATTTTATCTTGAAGAGTTCATATATGCAATATATGGCATCATCAAAATGTCTATAGATCTATTTCTTACAATCTGTAAATTTGACTAAGTGTTAGAAAACATTGTCAAAATGTCTCGGAGCCCTACATTGCTCAAGCATATCTTTTGTCATGCTAGATCACATGACCTAGGATTTGTAACATATATAATAGGAAATAAACTGATCAAAACCATATAACTAAATCCCCAAGACATGTTTACATGTGGAAATGGTGTCTTTAACAAAATCCCATCTCATCTTTTCTTGTCATAAACCCAAAATGCCAAAATGATCAATATGAAGAACTTGATGAATTCCATTCATGTAAACAAGCATTTAAATCATATTTGAGCTATGATAGCATCCTTTTCATATGATATAATCACCATAATTATTCATTAACATTAATGGCATGCTCATAATGTCCCTTTTGACATTAATGACAATCATATTTTCAACACATTTGCAATAAATGTTTAAGTAAAAGCATAACATAAACTCAGTAAATAATAAAAAAAAATTCTAATGTACAAATATACAATTGGGAGGATAATATTTATTTAATCTTATGGGTGTATATGAAAAATTACAAGCATATGATTTGCTTGATATTATTTCAGCTAGTCTATAGAATTAGAACGTTAATTGCAATGGATATATAGTAGCTAGTCTACACATTGCAATGATCATGAGACTAAGACATTGATATTATTTATAGGAATAACTTATGGGTTTAAAAAAAATGGAAAATAATGGGAAAATGTAACAAAGGAAAAGTGGATTTAACAAAATAAGTTAGAAACTATGGCATGATTGCCACCAACAATCTATAGAATTCTCTCGGGAACAAGTAATCTTACTATTCAATAGATGATTTATGATAATTTTTGAAAAAATTGTGCATTATATGGAAGGGTCCTTAAATAATTCATAATGTATCACAAAAAATATCAATTATCTTAAATTAACATTAAGGAACCATTCTACTAGGAATGAAGATCACTATAGGCTTAAGACTTACTATCAATAATATATATTTTTCCTATAAAAATGAGACAAGGTTTTGAGTAGCACCATGTGGTTTAAGATTTTGTATTAATGTATTTTTTTTCATGTTTTGGTTTTAGGTTTATGTGTGTTTTTATAGTACAGTCTTTACATCTCAAGACATCATAACTAAATTTTGGAAAATCAAATTCATAAAGTGTGATATGTGAACAAATCCAACACAAATGGAAAAAAACATATAAAAATTAGATGGGGATAATAAAAAATTCTAGAAATGAGGAGTTAAACAATAAGGTACGTATATATTATAATCTACAGTCATTCAAAAAATGTTAATCTTTCTTAAATAAGATCAAATGTTATAATTTAAGAATGTTCAATAATGGAAAATGGATTGATGATAAGATGACACATCACATAACTTTCTCTAAATGAATAAATCTTTGTAGACACAAAATAGTAAATGTTATATCACCAATAATCAATCTACACATTCAAATCATTATGTTAGATGGATTCAAGTAGAAAAATTAATATACTGAAGGAGATAAACAACACAAGGAAAATAGAAACTATTATTAACATGAGGGCTTTGTGATGTAAGTCGAATTCAAGGAATTGTGAATAAATTCCTCATCAGCACTACTAAAACCAATAAACATATTCCAACATGACTAAAATAAAGAATATGGATCATGCATAGATATTCATCCCCTTCACATATGCATAAAAATAAAAAATTAGGGTTGGTATAACACCTATAAACCATATATCATTATCTAAATCCCTTTTAATTCTTCAGTGCTATATATTCTAATATTTTTATCCATAACCAATGAACATAAGCATAAGTAGGATCCCTACTACTCCATCACCATTTGGGAGGATTTAATATAGCAAAAATAATCATTATTCTTACCTTTAGGTATTTGGATAAGGTGATGATCACACTAGTCAATAGATATAATAAGGGTGAGATCCATCTCTCACAAGATGTCACCATTTTCACCACCCATTAAATTATGGTAGGATCAATAGGAATCCTAGCTGAGGGAAATATCTTCAACCCTAAAAAACTAAGGCTCCCCCAATTCTTTTATATACAAAGGATAAGTATATTAGGTAATCCAAAGGGATCCCTATCCACATGGTACATGATATGTGGGTCCACATTCACTTTTTGTGCATTACTTAGTGTTTCTTAAATATGAAAAAAAGTGCATAGTAGGAAACCAAAGGGGTTGCTGACATTTCCTATAGATTTATCAATTTGTATGACAACTTTAATGTTTATAAGGTCCTCATTAGCGCAACATAAGTGTTCAAATAATATTTTTAATAATATTTATCTATTTTACATAGTGGAAAATGCTAGACAATCCATTCAACCCAGGTGAAGACTTTTGGCCTACGATTCCATTTTATAACCTTACTTTGATGAATACCGGGATATAATATAATGATTTTTTAAGTTTTAAATAATGATGGGTTGTGATCCAATACATATTTATGTCACACCAAAGGGTATCACAGGATATTATTTAAGAACTAGGGTAACATGCATTTGTCACCAAGTTATAATATGGGATTGACATTACCATCAACATATTGCTTAAGGAAACAACCATTTCACTACCTTTATTCATTATCATGATTAATACCAAGGCATAAATCCTACAATAACAAGCTATGGATACCAAAATAGTTAAACCTTTTTAGTTTATGCCTATAAGTTCATAGCAGACCTTTCCTACGCAATCCCAAGCACACATATAAGCATTGATATAGAAAATAATAACTCTTTCATAGATTTTTATGGAAAATAAGGAGGCACCATCTTAGTGAGCCTCACCAATTCAACTAAATAGGAAGACCTAAAACACAAAAACTTGGTGGAACAACAATCATGTCTGAAAAATTATTATAAAATGCAATTTCGTAGATTTGGGTGTCGCATAATAGGAAGTTTTGTAGTCAATGATTGTATAAATAGGCATGGAGGTTTATGATAAAAAAGTAGAAAAAATATGTTTTCTTATGGAAGGCACTTAACCCTTGTTATGTGAATAACCAAGTGCAAAAATATTAGTGGGTTGATATCACCTAGCCTCATCCATCAATAATAGTATATACTTTAGAGAAGGAATCAATGCATAGATATCTACAAGATGAGGTATTTCAAATTAATCTTGGCATTTTCAGAGGTACAAGATGACTGAGAGATGGGGTGGGTTAATCAGTCAACCAATCTTTCACTTTTAGATCACTTATCATTCATTCCTTGACATTCATGCATCAACACAACAAGCATATGTAATTAGATTACCATGAAATCATAAATAAGAGAAGCACATCATAAGAAAACATCTAATATGGGAAACCCTCATGGGAATAAAACCCACTCTCAAGCTTGAAAAAAAATGGACTACTTGTCCTATAAGTATTACAAACGAGAGACTTTAGAGGAACACCCATTCTATAAGAAGCATCTACCCCTAGGATGGCCATGTCCTTTTGACCTAAATTAGTGAAACACCTAATTCCAAAGGAGAAACTACCCCTAATATGGTTGATTCCTTCTAACCTCAATTTGGTGAAACATTTATTTCACAAGGAACACTTACCCCTAAGATGGTTAAGTCCTTCTAACCTAGATGTTGAGCACCCTCCCAGCACCTATGATATCAAAATATCCTCATATCTAATATCTAGCCAATTTTATGGAGACACCCTGCAATCATAGCCTCCTTGACTTCTTCACAACTCACAAACATCCATACACACCTTTTGTATCACTCTACAGTTCTCAACAACTCTATCACATCCTGAATAGTATGACCAAATGGTCATACACACAGACCAAACTCTAATCTTCCTCTAAAATCAATCACTAATTTCACATAGACATCATCTATCCTTTTATCACACTCAAGGTATCAAAAACATATTTTTGGATGACTCTAGACATCTCCACTCATCCTTAATCTTCAAACCTGTAAGAAAACTATTCTAACATTAGAAATATGACCTATAGGTTATACACACATTCATCATCTAGATCTTCTCTATAATCCATCCAGTAGAAACTCTCCTTTTATTCTTTCCATTTCTCCAGAAATCTCACATGTGCCCTCTCTTCTCTCAGTCTCGCAAGTCTAGATATAATCATCTTTGATTTCATAATTTATAGAACCTTCATAAATATCAACTTATTAGTCAAACATAATATATTCCTTAACCCTTATATCTTATTACATATTTGAATACCATCCTCATATGTCATCCATAATAATTATGGATCACACTTAAGAAACTATGCCTTTCAATTAGGGCTTAGGAGCCCTTACAGGTCCCATAGAGACCTATTCAACCATTTAG